>JARFJB010002390.1:80000-157500 GCA_036346205.1 Vesta saturnalis | reverse complement strand
ACAAGAGGTGTGTTAGATAGTTTTATAAGGAAGAACAGTGATTACGATAACGTTACAAAGTATGTATTGAAATTATACAAACACAAGTGTGTGCATTGAGCAATTATTATGAGAAATACTTACTTTGGGTGGTCTAGATGAAGTTATGTATTGTGGAGTGACAATCATATGTGAAATAAATGGATGTGAGTACAAAATAGTGCAGGTCTCTTTGGAGAACATAATTTGGAAAGTGCAACATAAAATATAGTGCAGCCAAACTAGAAATGTATGTGGACTTATGTTTTTGGGGGCGTAGAAGCCGAACTTATAATTAAAATTTCATTATTGGCACAATGTACAAAATGGCGTTTTCTTATATAAAATATTGAATGTTATGAAAAATATAGCATGTGAGGTATCAAAATAAAGAGAATTGCGCATATATGCTTTAGTTTTAAGGCATTAATAGATATACGAAAGTTATTTGTAAAATTAAAACTTATTAACATGTAGAAATTAGATTAACCAATCAGAGCATTTGTTTGTATGGTCATATCACTATAGGAAAGCTAAAATTTAAGAAAAAAATCAGCAAAGATTGTATCACTCAGAGCTGGCATAAACAATCGAGAATATTTTCATAACCTAAATTTGAACTGCGGTGAATACATGTTCGACTGAAATTTTCTAACCTAATAAATCGTTTCATTTGTTAAAATCGAAAAGTGTACTTAGTGTATAAAATTATGGTTCTACGTTAATATAAATTGTTTTAATAGTAAACATAAATAAAATTGGACATGAATTATTTTAATTTCAATAAAATTAGATTAAAACAAAAAATTAAATCATATTACCAGTACAGGGTGCGTACTGAAATTCGTATAACTCAATGGTAAAATTGTATAAAGGTATTGAAGTCTATATTATTAAAGATAATTGGTATTTTATACAGTGTTTTACATTTAAAGTAAATCTCTATGTATATTGCAGAATTAATTCCATTGAATTCTATACCCTGAATGAGTGACGCTAGCGGGAGCAAAATTAATTTCTTTTTAACAAGTATTAAGAAAGCTAAGAAATTAATGAAGCAGAAACGAGGGAAAATAGTAATAAATATAACAATACAGGGTGAGTGTCTACTTCGTGGACGGAGAATTTCTCCTTAACTATTAGAGATATCAAAACCAATTTTGGTGTGTTAATACGCGATCATTGAACCTAAATTCAAAAAATAGGAAGATTGACAAAAATATGCCAACCCAAACCTGTTTTTTTTTAAATGGAACACTCGGTATATTTTTGCATTTTTTGTTTCACTGTTACATTTAATAGAAATTTGTATCTGTATCACTAACCGTTCTGCAGATATCGTCACTTTAGTACCAAAATAGAGTTAACTTTGGATCCAGGATTCGAGCGTTGTCACCACGATGTTCTATATCTGTTTATACCACCGACTATTAATAATAGTCTACTAACAAACTGGGAAACATGTAAAACAGAATGATTAACTTACCCGAAATGTAATTTTTCTCAATTTTTTCACTGTGTATTTTTTCACATTTCGATTCCCCGTGAAAAATAGATACTAATTGATAATAGGTTTTATGGCCATAAGACGGACCCATCTTGAGATATTGACGCTTTAATTGAAAATATTGACATACAGAAGAACAAATAAAACAAAATCCAGAGCGAGTAAGAAAATACGAATGGCAAATAAATTCTTTAATTGATAGGAAAATTTAATTAATGACTAAACAATAAAATAATTCTTTACACCTAAAAATAAGTTGACCAAATAAACATAAACGAATAAAACCATAAATTCAAATTAAATGTTCCAAGTGCAGACCACGCCTATCTAAATACTTTGCTATTCGCTCGGTAAACGAAAGATTCACTCGCAACAACATTAGAGGCGAAATGGATTGAAACGCAGCTCTAATTCCATTTTCATATCTTCGCTTGTGGTGGGAGGATGTTGGTAAACTTTTTCTTCCCCAAAGGAAGAAATCAAGGGACGTAAGACCCGGTGATCTGGCTGGCATCGGATAATTTCTATCGAGATATTGCCTAACATTGATTGCATAGTGTGGATACAAACGGGTAGCCAGCAAAGCATTTCTTTGAGCTTTGCCGTAAATAAAGATCATATCGACCATTTCTTCTTTGGAAGAATTCATTTTATACAAAAATTGACAAACGACAATCCAAAAACACACAAACTAATGGAACAATATTTTAATGATTATACAAACGTCAAAACAACAGATGCAATTGTTCCTCTTTATTACGAGCCGCTAGCCTACCTGATTTGTTTGTTGAATTTTATTGTCATAATAAATTTGTATTTTAGAATATTTTTACGCAAAAGTGTCAATATCTCAAGAAGGGAACCGTCTTAGGGCTATGAAACCTATTATCAATTGCAATATTACAATTGTTTTATCCAATGGGAAGAACAAATTTTTTATTTGTGATGACATAAAATATAGAGATTGTTTGGTAACCAGGGAAAGTTATATTAGGAGGTTGCATAAGATTTTTCGGACTCTTGTAACTCAGCCAGCAAACAGCATGTTACTTTGAGTACATGTCTGTTTAATGTTAAACTATTTTTGTTCAAACGCGTCAACATAAAAGTGAAAAATCTTAAAACAATCGAAATTATAGATAAGTGGGGTTACCGTAATTGTGTTCCAAGAGATATGTTAACTTTAAATGTTTTTTTTTTTTGTATTCACCGATTGATGTTCAATTATTTTCGAAAAAATAAAAATTATTCTTTTTTTCCAATACGTGTTGGTATTTTTTTCTATAATAGAAATAAGCTTTATTCGAAAAGTGCATCTAAAATAAAAGTGAATTTAAATAAAGAAATTATAGCAGTTACATATCGCAACAACTGGGAAATCGTTTATTATATTGTATAAATATAATAATTAAAATAAAGTGCATCTACCAGAAGTTAAGCAATGATGGTGCAATGTACCTGAGTAATTTAATTACTGAAAGAACTTCCAACGCTGGATTATTACAATAAATTGCGGTAGCAGAAATACGAATGCCAATGCTGTTGTACCTTCATCGAGGGATAGCTGTTAGTGGAATCCAGTTCACTTATAATTTGGAATTGGATGAACATATTTATGAAATACAGTCCAGCTGAAAACACAAATTGCACATGTGAGTTATGTTTCCTTGATGAAAGCTAATTGAGGTTACGTTGAACGTTTATCGTTTATTTAATTTGTATCTGTGTGTATTTATGTAAGGTATAGGAAATAACGTGTGTATTAATCTGGAATTGATGCATTAATTATAATAATTTGATGGCCATTCATTATTATTTAAAAGAAATAAATAAGATACTTACTGAAAGTCAATCGTCATTGTTGGTTAGAATTGATAGTGGACAGTCACAAACTGAATTCATTGCATTTCACATGCGTATAGCGTGTACCATAAAAGCAAATAATACAAGGTGGTCCAATAAATTTAATCAATTGTTACTTCATAAGTATATTAACAGCATAATTGAGTTGTATGAAAATAAAGCAATTAATTTCAATAATCTATGTTTTACAACCGGGTGAAGACTGATCCCTATCCCCTATTTCGAGAGCCGACCAAAAGCTAGTCGTGGCATTTTTAAATAATAATCACAATAATTTGATCAATTATTTGATGATGGCGCCCAGTAGTAGAGTTTCACAATTCGATTTTAATATAAAACGTACTGAAGTGGTAGTAAAAATAATCATAATCCATTAAACAAATTAAGTTTATTTCAGTAACAATTACATAATTTAATATTATAAATTGTATTATTATTCAATGCAATATATATATATATATATATATATATATATATATATATATATATATATATATATATATATATATATATATATATATAAGGAAAAAATTTTATTAACTAATTGCTTAGTGTTATCAGGCTTGCGGCTAACTAGGGTCTTAATACGTTTAAAACTCTTTGATATTTGCCAATATTTCGGAAGCTTTTTTATTTTGTTCCTTTATCAAGGCTTATCTAAGTTATTCTTTAAAAACTAGCTGGTTATACTTCATAGATAAATTTGCATTTTTATGTTTATTTACCATTAAACTGTCATTGTTAATTGATGATTAACAGAAGCTGGAGTTACATTTAAAATTAGTTAAAACATTTTAATTTTATACCATGACAGAACATGTGCTTGCATTGTTACAATTTTTCTGTCAGAAACCCCACCCCCTGGGACACCTCACCTTTCACTTTTTTATATGCCCACGTGGGGATCGTATTTTTTCACCTCTATGGTTTTTTTCGGAGGGCATTTTCAACCCTTGATTTTCACCCTAATTGAAGCCCTTTTGGTTTTATTAAGAACCTTCTTTATGGCTTACTTTAGGAGGCCATTTTCAACCCTTGATGGAATTTTCACGATAATTAGAGCCCTTTTGGTTGCGTTAAGAACTTTTTTGTCCGTTCACACCTATAGCATCTTTTCGGTTGTCATTTTTAACCTCTTGTTGGAATTTTCACCCTAATTTAATTGTATTAAGAGCCAATTTGGCAGTATAGCCCCTGGAGGGTAGGCAAATGCGTGCGCATACAATTTTCTAATAAGGGCCCTAATGCTACATCATAAGACAGCTATAAGTACTTGTGTTGGTCTGCGCCCTCTTGTCGTGGCCCCCTTGGCGGTAAATTTGAAATAAGGGGACACTAATGCTAACTTGTAAGACAGCTGTAAGAACTTGTGTTAGGTCTGCGTCCTCTTGTCGTGGCCCCTTGGCGGGAAATAGTATTATAATAAGGGGCCCTAGAGCCAACTTGTAAGACAGCTATAAGAACATGTGTTAGGTCTGCGCTCTCTTGTGAAATTTGAATCTGTTTGTAGCGCCACTTAGTAGTGTAAGGACCAATGAATATTTTTTCTGTAATAAAGGTAGCGTCACCTAGCGGTAGAACTAATTAGGGTTTGTTAGTGGCGCCATCTAGTGGTGTATAGACTAATGAACATTTTCTGCAATAGAAGTTGATCATGCATGCCTCTCTCTTTCTTTCTCTCGTTTGTCCACTACTCCTTCGGCTTTTTCTCAAACAAACAAATCAATCATTCAGATCAATAAATCAATAAATCAACTAAATCAATCTCAATAAAACCAGATCATACCTTACAGTTTACGAAAACCAACTTGCAGTTCAAAAAATACTGATTTGGTTTAAGTAATTACAGCTTGCTTGCTGAAAATCAGCCACAGTTCAAAATACCAAATAGCTTTAACGGAAATAAGAGACAAAAGGTTTTAACGGTTTATTATTACAAGCGAATCAATAACTACGAAGATTAAAACCAACAAATACGTACCGCATACTGATATTAATTAATTTTAAAAAATAGCGTAACATTCACACATTTATCTAATTAACTAAACAAACAAACGAGTAGAGATCGAGTAGAATAAGAGTAGATGCAGAGTTGGTTGGCGTGTGTCACCCTCCTCCTATAATAACACATTAAAATCTTTATTGGCATATTTTTTAAACAATATCAAGTAATACATACATTAAAAAATAATACGCATACTTTCAGATGTGTTTTTTTCACGGTTGTCCTAATAATAACTGTGTTGGAGAACTAAACTACATATTAAAATATTTTATACAGTTCACTAAACCGTTTTGCGTTTTTACTTATGGATAGTTGATATAAAACTGGCTATCGGCTTTCCCATCATTAAGTAATTTAGAATGTAAATATGCAAACCTAATTATCTCTATCTCCTTACTAGAACTCGTATTTATCTTTCCCTTTTGCAGATTACTTACAGCGGCCTTATATCAATTTATATAAAACGATATTTGCAACATACATTTAAAAATGATTTCACCCACATGATAAAACTGCTTTTATGGAATGCGCTTATTATTATTGAACAGTTATACAACTTCGTGTTAATTAAAGTGTTTACAAATATTTTAAAAATTTATTGTTGCAAAAAAAATTAAGGTCATCACCTGTACATTCGAAATTATACCTGATTTATTTGCATGTTCAATTACTCACACACAAATACACACACACACACAAACACACGCGCACGCACGCACGCACGCACGCACGCACGCATGCACGCACGCACGCACGCATGCACGCGCGCACGCACGAACGCGCACACGCGCACACGCGCACACGCGCACACGTGCACACGCGCACACGCGCACACGCGCACTACGCGCATCACGCGCACACGCGCACACGCGCACACGCGCACCACGCACACGCGCACGCGCACACGCGCACAGCGCACACGCGCACACGCGCACACAGCCACCGCACACACGCACCACGCACACAGCACACACGCACACACGCACACACGCACACACGCACACACGCACACACGCACACGCCACACACACACACACACACACACACACACACACACACACACACACACACACACACACACACACACACACACACACACACACACACACACACACACACACACACACACACACACACACACACACACACACGCACGCACGCACACACACACAGCACGCACGCACGCACCACGCACGACACGCACAGCACACGCACACGCACACGCACAGCACAGCGCACGCGCACGCACGACGCGCACACACGCGCACGCGCACGCGCACGCGACCACGCACGCGACCACGACGCACACGCACACGCACACGACACGCACACGCACACGCACACGCACACGCACACGCACACGCACACGCACACGCACACGACACGCACAGCACACGCACACGCACACGCACACGCACACGCACACGCACACAGCACACGCACACGCACACGCACACGCACACGCACACGCACACGCACACGCACACACACACACAAATTACTTTAAAGAAATAAATGGGCTGCCTTTAAGTAAGCAGGTAATAAGACATAAATTAGATATAATCAAACTATTATTGTTAATGCACGATGCTCGTGCTGGATTTTAGTAAATATTTAAAAGAGAGCAACAAAATAGGGTTATGTTGATGGAGATAAGCACGATAAAACAGTAGAATATACTTGTGATTGCAGATTCTTTTCCACCGAAAACTTTTCTGCGTATAAGTTGATCATGCACTGAACTTATTACGGAACTCTTAATTAAAACAACTAAACTATTAAAACGCATTTATTTATCAGAGCAGAATGGTTGAAAAACAAGTATTATACAGTAACTTGATTATCTCATCATTTAGAATTGAGCGTATAGTAAAAACTTATTTACAAGAAGTCAAGCAATGGTAAATTATTATTTAATCTAAAATATAGAAACATTAATGTATAAAGTTCACATACATCCGAATGGTAATCCTGCAGCGTTATTTTGTTGTAGCAGAGCCATTCTTCTCAAGGAAACGTAAATCGTAACCTAGCGGTACTCGTCCAAAGGAATCAAAATATTCTCGTCAATGTAGATAGTGGTCCAATGCTGATCTGGTTTGTTTGCAAGATCCGTGTTTACAATAATAGTACACGGTTTAGGTGCGTGCCTGGACAGATGATTAGATGCACGTACAAGACAGATCACATTCTTGTGGGTAGGGATCGATTTCAAGCATATCTCAATGTGTTCAGTTTTAAGTAGCAAGGCGTTTTCCAATGCATACATAGGCTCAACTTCAATTTTTATTAGTAAACTTGTTTTTCCTAACCGTGTTTGAACCTGCACCAACAATGCTGCAGTTAATGCGAAAGGGCGGTTAGATGCGTAACTAATAAGTGAGCGATTGGCTTTCTTTTACACTCTGTAAGTTAAACCACACTGCTACATTTTGAATTGAGATCTGATTGTTTGATTTGATCGAACGTGATTTGTTTGGGATTGATGTGCTTAATTGATTTGATTAATCTGATTTGATTAATTGATTTGTATCTTTGAGAAAGAGACGATAGAGACGAGAGAGAGAGAGACGAACACGATCAACCTCTATTACAGAAAACATTCATTAGTCTTGACACTACTAGATAGCACCACAAACAATCCTAATTAGTCCTAGAAGTATACCGCTAGGCGCCGCCGTCTCTATTACAGGAAACATTCGCTAGTTTAAAAATATACCACTAGAGGGTGCCCCAAACGAAATCCTAATTATCTCTAGAAATATAACGCTAGGTAGTGCCACCTTTATTACAGAAAATATTCATTAGTCTATACATAACTAGATGGCTACACAAATTCAAATTTCGTTACAAGGGGGCCACGACAGGAGGGCACAGACACAAGTTCCTATATTTGTCTTATAAGTTAGCATTAGGGCCCCTTATTAGAATACTATTTCCAGCCAGACATGAGGGCCAAGGCAGGGGTGTGAAGACCCGAAAGCAAGTTGCGCAACCCTACACCTGTTTAATTTTTCCTATCTGTAAATAATAGATAGAAACCGCATACCATTCCTCGAAAGTTACTCTACAGCTAATCAATTAGTCTTTAACGCATAGGTAACTGTTTTGGAAATTAATCAACCTGAAAATAATGACTAGAAAATGCAATCCGCTCATGAAGAATTAGCTTATTATTATCATCGTAAGGTATCAATGTTTTATTATTAAATCTCTCAGCTACAGATGTTTTTACATCAGTTTATATGTCACAGAGGAATTACTCAAGCTTCAGTATCCAGTAGCAAGAGAAACAGGATGGACGTATACTTGGACGTACCAGGGCTTAGCGGTGTTAACAACGAATTCATACTCAAAGAGATTGCAGTGGTTACAGATCATGGAGCTTTATTACTGATAAACCACCTCGTAACTATTTTATATCAAAACCCATGTCAAGTCAGATACGATTTTTATGGAAAAAATATCGATGTCTGAGATGGTGGTCGGGGTATGTAAACTACAACGATTTCCATGAGGATCTGATAAGCATGCCGCAGCCCTTTAACAAAATTCGCGTTAAGGGCAGTGAAGAACAACAGTTTTTAAGGCTTCTTAACAAGCCAATAGTAAACCTGGACGCGTTTGGCTGCCCACCGCTTAAAAAATTGAAAAAGAGGGGCAAAAGCATATAGCTGTTTAAACCATAACATCGTTGAGCTTATGTATGCATTAGAAAACACCTTACTACTGCAAAACTGGACACATTGAGAGATGCTTGAAACCGATCCCTAGCCACAAGAATGTAATCCGTCTTGTATGTACATCTAATCATCTGCCCAGGCACTCACATAGACCGTGTATAATTATTGTAAACACGGATCCTGCAAACAAACCAGATCAGTATTGGACCACTATCTACATTGACGAGAATGGTAATGGGGAATATTTTGATTCCTTTGGACGAGCACCGCTAGGTTACCATTTAAGTTTCCTTGAGAAGAATTCTAGATGGTTCCGCTACAACAAAACAACCATTCGGATGTATGTCAACTTATTATCAACTTCTATTGCTGAAAAATTTTCGGTGAAAAAAATTTGCATCACAAGTATATTCTACTCTGTTTTATCGTACTTATCTCCATCAAAATAACCCTATTTTTTTGTCTTTTAAATATTTACCAGCACGGCCATCGTGCGTTAACAATGATAGTTTGATTATATATAATTCATGTATAAATTAACTTCGTACATAATTGCAGCTAATTTATTTATTTTAAAGTAATTTGTGTGTGTGTGTGTGTGTGTGTGTGTGTGTGTGTGTGTGTCTGTCTGTCTGTCTGTCTGTCTGTCTGTCTGTCTGTCTGTCTGTCTGTCTGTCTGTCTGTCTGTCTGTCTGTCTGTCGTCGTCGTCGTCTGTCTGTCGTCGTCTGTCGTCGTCGTCGTCTGTCGTCCGTCTGTCGTCCGTCGTCTGTCCGTCTCGTCGTCCGTCTCGTCGTCCGTCGTCGTCCGTCGTCGTCTCGTCCGTCGTCGTCGTCGTCCGTCTCCGTCGTCCGTCGTCGTCTCCTGTCGTCCGTCCGTCTGTCGTTCGTCTGTCGTTCGTCGTCGTCGTTCGTCCGTCGTTCGTCGTTCGTCGTCGTTCGTCCGTTCGTTCGTCGTCCGTCGTTCCGTTCGTTCGTCTCGTCTCGTCGTTCGTCTGTTCCGTCGTCGTCTCGTCCGTCTCGTTCGTCGTCGTTCGTCGTCGTTCGTTCGTCGTCCGTCGTTCCGTCGTCGTCGTCGTTCCGTCTGTTCGTCGTCGTTCGTCGTCGTCGTCGTCGTCCGTCGTTCGTTCGTCTGTCGTCGTCTGTCGTCGTCTGTCGTGTCGTCGTCGTTCGTTCGTTCGTCTCGTCGTCGTCGTCTCGTCCGTCGTCGTCGTCTGTCTCGTCGTCGTCGTTCGTCGTCTGTCTGTCGTCGTCGTGCCTGTCGTCTGTCGTCTGCGTCGTCGTGTCGTCGTGTGTCGTCGTGTCGTGTCGTTCGTGCGTGTCGTGGTCGTGTCGTCGTGTCGTGCGTGTCGTGCGTCGTGTCGTCGTCGTGCGTGTCGTGCGTGCGTGCGTGTGGTGCGTGCGTGCGTGCGTGGTGCGTGCGTGCGTGCGTGCGTGCGTGTGTGCGTGCGTGGTGTGTGGTGTGTGGTGTGTGGTGGTGGTGCGTGCGTGCGGTGGTGCTGTGTGCGTGGTGCTGTGTGCGTGTGCGTGGTGTGCGTGTGTGCGTGCGTGCGTGTGGTGGCGTGCGTGCGTGCGTGCGTGCGTGCGTGCTGTGCGTGCGTGCGTGCGTGCTGTGTGCGTGCGTTGTGTCGTCGTGCGTGTGTGTTGTGAGTAATTGAACATACAGATAAATCAGGTATAATTTCGAATGTAAAGGTGATTTTTTTGTTTGAGAAAAAGCCGAGAGAAAAATGAATAAACGAGAGAGGCATGCATGATCAACTTCTATTGCAGAAAATGTTCATCAGTTTATACACCACTAGACGGCGCCACAAACAAACCCTAATTAGTTCTACCGCTAGGCGATGTTAGTTTTATTACAGAAAACATATGCATTAGTCTGCACACCACTAGGTGGCGCTACAAATAGATTCAGGTTTCACAACAAGGGGGCCATTACAAGAGGGCGCGTACCTAACGCAAATTCTTATAGCTGTCTTACAAGTTAGCATTAGTGTCCTTTTATTTCAAATTTCCCGCCAAGGGGGCCACGACAAGAGGGCACAGTCCTAACACAAGTTCTTATAGCTACTTTATGAGGTAGCATTAGGGCACCGTATTAGAAAATTGTATGGGCCCGCATTTGCCTACCCTCCATGGGCTAAACGGCCAAAGAGGTCCTTAATACAATCAAATTAGGGTGAAAATTCCATCAAGGGGTTAAAAATGACCACCGAAAAGAAACTATAGGTGTGAACTGACAAACAGTTCTTACCACAACCAATAGGGCTCTAATTAGGGTGAAAATTCCATCAAGGATGGAAAATGGCTTCTTAAAAGAAGCCATAATGAAGGTTCTTAATACAACCAAAAGGACTCTAATTAGGGTAAAAAACAAGTATTGAAAATTCCCTTTGACGAGAAACCATAGAGGTGAAAAAATACGATCCCCACGTGGGCAGATAAAAAGGAGAATGGTAAGGTGTCCCAGGGGGCGGGGCTTGTGACGTAAAAAAGTGAAAGGTAAGGTGTCTAACTACTACTGATGATTGTTATAAGTTAAAAAGAATGGCGAAAATAGCGCAATGTTTGTTTCATATTGAAAGCTGTGTTTTACTATTAAATTTTGTATTTAAAGGATTTAACGTGCAACAAATTTTTATAGTCCATATCCTTCGAGACAATAACAATATTATTGTATTTGATATTTTAGTTTTTTATTGCACGTAGAAAAATTAACTTATATATCACGAGAGAAATATCTAATTTTAATATTGTCGGACATTTGGCTTATGCGAATCATAATTTTCAACTCCAATGTCAGTATGACAATCTGGAAGACTGAAGGTGTGGCAAGAAATACAAAATAAACTTTATTTCGTCCTAGGTCTAGTTATGTCTTAAAATTTAGATTGTATAATTTCGCAAACGGTTGGTTCAACGTGTGCCTCATTTCATAGTATTAATAGTTATTTACACACGCATGAAAATACACAGAAACGCTCACACGCACAAGCACACACGCACGCGCACCCACACCCGCATGACCAAATGTCCTCAAATTTAAACTTCTGATAATGATGTGTAATATCGAAACCGGTGGAACATAATATAAATAAACCTTTTTCAATTTAGTAGAATTTCTTTTAATTTATTAAATATACACGGTGTTAAGATGGGATACGGCCTGCATGGGTATCTTTTAAATCGTAAATCGTCGGTTAAATAGGCAAACAATTTGCTCATGTGGAATACATAGCGAAACAGTTGCCAAGCCAGACCGATTTCTCATAGCCTACCGGATATTGAAAAACAATTAAATTCTTCCAAATCTGAAAATCAGATTTTACGCTATGCATAAAGTTGGTAATTTTATAATGTAATAAATAGGGGATTTTTAGCTCAAAGAAAGCTAATGTTTTCTCGTTTCAGTATCGTAAGGTATGCTATAGTTCTCTTTAATTTTCATATAGCTACAGGCGTTTTACTGACACCGGAGCCAAAAGTTTTCTAGAACGTCGGTGTTTATCAGGTATTTTATCACTTTACCCAGGAAAACTTGACCACTTAACGCAATATCTTTATTTTTGTATTCCGTTTTGATGAACACTTCTGCAAAATAGTGAAATAATTTCTACAAACAAGAAAATTACTACTACTATAAAGTAAAAAAAGAATGCATAAAAAAGCACAATTACTATTTTATTATTAATTGTTATCTATTAGATGCTGAAATGTAAAAAAATACGAGGTGGTCACTTTGAGCATCTAATTGATAACAATTAATAATAAAATCGTAATTGTGTTTTTTTACGCGTTGTTTTTTACTTTATAGCATTAGTAGTTTTCTTGTATGTAAGAATTATTTCACTATAGCGCGTGCAAACCTTCAAATTAAGTATGGTGCTTAGGGAAAATCAGTGCAGGATTGCCAAACTTATTATGATAATAGATTACTGCACCTATAATACCGTATTACGGTTATAATAATACTATATCTACGGTACGGGAGACACAATTTCTAACCTCAAAATTAATAAAATATTTGCAATGCAATATAAATTTTAGATAAATCTACAATGTACTTACGAATATACTGAAAAAGACTACCCTTAATCACTGCAAATCGAATATTTCAACTGTATTTTTTAGAAAAGCGAAGTAGGCGTGTGTGATCATGTGTTAGATGACCCTGTACATGGGATTGTGAATTTTATTAAAGTTTGATTATAGCTTCATCTTTATTTCCATTGTAGGTAATGTTAGATAGGAAGTGTGGCTATTAAATAACCAGACTGACGTTGCATAACATTTTTTTTCTACAAACGTCAAAAAATGACGAGGTTCTCGCATTAACAATATGCGAGGTGATACTTTTTTTTTATTTTCCTACGTTACCATAACAACGTGCGCGAAATAGTGTGCGAAATACATATTTCGCGCACTGCATGTAAACTCTATCAGATTATTGTATTTTAATTTTTGTGATCCTCAAAATATTTGCAGTGCAATATAAATTTAGATAATCTGCAATGTACTTATGAATATACCGAAAAAGACTACCCTTAATCACTACAAATCGAATATTTCAACTGTATTTTTTATAAAAACGAAGTAGACGTGTGTAATGACGGGTTAGATGACCCTGTACATGGGATTGTGAATTTTATTAAAGTTTGATTATAGCTGCATCATTATTTCCATTGTAGGTAATGTAATATAGGAAGTGTGGCTATCAGTTAACCAGACTGCCGCTGTAAAACATGTTTTTTCTACAAACGTCAAAAAATGACGAGGTTAGCGCATTAATAACAATATGCGAGGTGACACTTTTTTTGATTTTCCTACGTTACCATAACAACGTGCGCTAAATAGTGTGCGAAATACATATTTCGCGCACTGCATGTAAACTCTATGAGATTATTGTATTTTAGTTTTTGTGGTCCTCAATCAAGTAAAAAACCAAGAAAAAAATTATTTAAAACAATTTTAAGGGATATACATCTATTGATGGTTGTAGAAAAATTTTGTTCATAACACGTGCGCATACTACTTTGGGGATCTCGACTAATTTTTAACTCGACTGCGCCTCCTTAAAAAATTCAATTCCGATCACCAAAGTAGCATTTCGCGCACTAGATACAAATATAACTATTTCTGAAATCGGCATGAAAGTTGCTAAACGCGGACTAATTTGAGTCACGAAAGTTTGATTTTAAGAAAATAAAACTTTCATACCTAGTCATTTTTACTTTCCTCATTATGTAGGTTGATATTTTTATAGAATAAAATAATAATAGATAATTTTGTCAAAAACTTTATTTTTTAACAACGAAGTACTTAAGTATAAGAAATATTACTTGAATTTAACTGTAATTGTTCATCAACATTTAAGATAATTATCCCAGGTAAAGCAGAATTTTTTAATGAACAAACGACAATATCTTGCTCGGAATTTTCGGTTCAAGACTCTTCCGAAATGAACAACTCGTTAATATTAAGATTAGGGACCGAGATTTCTTCTTGAATCCTACTAGCGATTATACGTTTATTTTTTAACGATTCGGCTACATAACCTTCTGCTACACTGGTAGAACTCCATCCACCATACCTTTTCAGATCTATTATATCGCCACCAGGGTCCACACAAGTTGTCGACGTACGGTGTAAACAGTGACCCGTATAGCCGTGTAACTAGGCAAACCAAGAAAAGCCGCTATTTTGGTAGGTATTTTCCCAATGGTATGAACCCCATAGATTGAATGCTGCACTTTCTGTTTTTGTAATTCACAAATGAACGTCTATGTGGTGTATACGGAGGGGGTAGTGCTATATAGTTTCGGTATAGGCCGACGTTGATTTGCTGCTTTCCCTTTCCATCAACGATCATAAAGCGCCTTGACTTATTAGTTTTTGAATTGGAAGTTTTTACAATTAAAACAATACCCTTATCTTCTATGTAATCAAGTGTCATTTTTGTTAACTCGTCACAGCGACATGCATCCGCTAAACCAATAATTAACACAACCTGAAACGAATATAAGTATGATTGCTTACTTTCATCATTAAAAATTCATCCTCAGGAGATTTTCGAAGAAAATCGTCTACTTCGCTTCTTGTAGACACTGGACTTTTTTGCTTGGTATCCTGTTGATTTTCTTTTAAGATACGCTTTCAATTTTAGAAAATTACATATGTTTAAGTTTTCTTTTACCAAAAGTATCGCTTTTAGCATTGAGTATGTACTCCATAGAGTCTGACTGGAAAGGAAACACCAAACCGCAAACATTTTTTCGCTAATTTTTTGTTTTATTCGTTTGTCGTTAAGACAACACGCTTTTGATTGTTGGTATACATTTGTCAAAGCTCTCTTATTAATTCAACTCTATTTTTTTAAATAATTTTAACAATTTCTAATAATTTTCAAAACGATTTTAGAAAAATATAATACATCACGCAGCATGAAAGTGTTTTTGTTTGACTCGGAGGCGTTGAAAAAATACTCGGATGCTAGCGCATCCTCGTATCTTTTCAGCAAGCCTCCTCGTCCAACAAAATGGCACTTTCATGCCATGTAATGTAATATACTTTATTTTGATGTAATATAGGAAGTGGCTATTAAATAACAAGACTGACGCTATAAAACATTTTATTTGGATTTAATAGCCTAGTATTTTAGTAATTTTTTTTTCTTTTTCAGTACAGTCTAATCGCTCGAATAGATCTCTAGGTCTTCGGATGATGATTCTGTAACGTTGATTATAAACTCTGCAATATCATCTTGAAGGTTATCACGTACCCGCATCTTCCCTTCAACGATCTTTACACGACCTATATAATGTTGCCAATTTTCAATCGTCACTTTTTCGTAAACAAATTTTATGAACTCCTTTAAAGGTCTTGTTATTCATTTTAATTTGATATTTGACTTGTGTCCACACCATTTCCATTGGATTTAATTCGGAGTGGTAAGGAGGCAAACGAAGAACCTTATGATCTCTTTCTTGTGCTATAACATCAAGTTTATTGTTGTCATATAGGTGCCTCACTTGTGCTACAGTAGCCAATAGGTATCGTTTCAACATGTTATCTTCAATGGGCATTTCTTTCTTACTAAGCCAATCTACAACTTGTTCTTTTCCCCATCCACTGTTGGAATCTTCTCTACTTTCCTGCTATGATAAGAAGCATTGTTAATAATGATAATTGAATTTGGTGGTATATTTGGAATGATAAACCACTTCTCGTGTATGCATCCATTTTATTGTGCACATCGGATGTTCTTTTTACAGAGGAAAGTAAGTTCCGCACCAGGAATAAAACCATTATCGCCAACAGCATGAACTAAGGCAAATCGGGGTCCAAGACCACTTGGTGATTTTAAACCTGTACTGAGCCCTTGGACGAATGTCTGCCGACCACTTTCAATAGTGGTGTCACACCATGCCTTTCTAACTGTGCGCCCACGTTACACCCACGATTTATCGGTGTATATAATATATTTACCTAAAAAGTGAACATTGTTAATCATGCGAAATACGATATTATTTTATAAACATGTAATTCGAGATCGAATAAAAAGACTAAGTACCTTATTCTCGGAACCTTCTGATTAGCTTATTATACGATTTAACCGAACTATATGTAAATGAAAGTTTAAAAGTGGCTGTAATTATCTTTATATCTAGTGTTCACGTTATGTAAACTAGACTTCTTAGTAAATTTAGCTTTTAGGAGATTTAATGGATTTGTATCTAGTGAGACTTTGTGGGTGTATGTTCCTAAATGTAAAACTCTGCGCTCTTCCATAGAAAGCCAATTTAGCTGTTGGAATTTGCAAGAAATGTGTTCATACTTTCTAATGCCAAAAATGAAACGTACACAAGAGTTTTGTAAGGCTTGAATATTTTGCTTTTCAAAGACAGTTAAACATGGCCCGTACAGAAAGTCGCAGTAAATAAGGTGAGACAGTACCAATGACTCACATGGCAATAATTCAAACTCAATATTTAAAAATTGTCTACTACAATATAACATTTTTAATGAAGAATATGCTTTTTGTATAAGTTGTACTACATGCTCTCGAAATCTTATCTGTTTATCCAAAATAATTCCTAAGTTACTAGTGGTTTTGACTATTGGAAGTTTTACATTATCAATGGCAATGTTGCATTATTCTTCAATATTAATTTTAGCAAAGCTAGCAAACAACATACAATTTGATTTAGATGGATTGAGTTTTAAATTGAATTCTTCTGATAATTTTTGAATTTGGTTCAATTCTTTATTAATGTTATCATATGTTTCTTTATAGACTTTACCGTCAAAACTTTCGTATAATTGCATGTCACCTGCATACGCTTCAACACGACAGAATGTAACCGCAATTAGAATATCTATGGTATGTATTATATACAATAGAGGCCCAAGAATAGACCTTTGTGCCAGCGCAGTTAGCAATTTTAGTTTAGTAGAACACCTGTTATTAACACGAATTTACTGATATCCATCTAATGGATATGAGAATACCAGATAGACGGAAGGGGTACTAAAGCCGAAATATTTTAAAATAAAGCACATCAGATTATGATTAATCGTATCAAAGGCATCAACAGAAACTAGAGCAGTAGAAGTGCTGTAACCTTTTCTAAAACCACAGCGAGAATTAGGTAACAAATCATTAACAGAAAAGTAATTAAAAATTTGTTCATGTAAAATTTTTCGAAAAGCTTGGAAATAACAGAAAGTAGACTTATAACGGAACGGAAGTAAAAGAAAGTAGATGGGTTAGACTTTTCGAGTATGGGTATGCCAATAGAAGTTTTCCACCATAAGGGATAGTAAGACTGTTTAATGCAGCAATTAAATATGGGCTGTAAATACGTGTAAATAAAAGGTGTGCAAAGTTTCAGCATGTTCAGCATATCTTTAAAGAGATTGAATAGCGTACTGCGTTTAAAATTTGTTAGATTATCATCACCATTAATGGAAGAAAGGATACTATACATAGTTGGTGGAACGTTTTCAATGAAAAAATTGTGTACTTTGCGTCGAATAATTGACTGTATATTCTGGTCATACACATGAAGGCGATCATTGATTTGTGCAACTTTTCGTTTCATGATTTTTTATGGACTAGCTACTGCTAAAGCTCTGGAGAGATTGGGAAATGCCGATAAGGTCCTAATCTCAATGATAGAAAAATCCGAACCTGCACCTCCTCGTGGTGGAAGACGGGTAACGCTAAAGCAGGTAGGGACCGAATAACCACCGGTATAAGTGGTCACCCTCCTAAGTGGCCAACAGCTGCGGGTGGAAGAGCCAATGGAGTAAGGGCACTCTTTTGCCCTGGGGTCAAGAAATTGACCTCAAAGGCGGAGGAACTATAAATTATAGTCAACGGCATAAGGATGTAGAAGGGAAGGGAAAACCACTGCATTAAAGATCTACGGATATACTTAGTAAAAAATCATCATCATAATCATGGCAATGTTTAGAGCTAAAAATGAATCCGGAGTAAGTCCCCCGATCGGATCTCCGGGGGGGGACAGTTGTGAACAAAGTTATGAAACTCTCAACTAAAGATATCAGAATTGGATCATGGAATGCAAACAGTTTATATGCAGCAGGAAAATTAAATAATGTAATACTGGAAATGGAGCGACTAAAAATAGATATACTTGGTATTAGTGACACCAGATGGATAGGAAATGGGTCGTACAACATGAATAACAATATAGTATACTACTCAGGTAGCAGTGACTCACAACATAAATATGGAATAGCTATAATCCTAAAAAAATCAATAGCAGCCTCAGTTATAAACTTCACACCGTACTCCAACAGGTCTATGCTGTTGCAGCTGATGACAACTAAAGGTAAAATGAATATAATACAAATATATGCACCAACAGCAGACAAGAGGGATGTAGAAATAGAAGAATTCTATCCACAAATAGAAGAACTTTTCCGAAATGTTAAAAACAAAGATTTGACTATGGTTATGGGAGACCTTAATGCAAAAGTTGGTAACATCAAAGTTGACGGTTGTACTGGAATCTTTGGCCTAGGGGAGCGGAATGAAAGAGGAGATCGTTTAGTTCAGTTTTGCCAAGACAAAGGCCTTGTAATCTTAAATACACTTCTTAAACTCCCAAACCGGAGATTATATACCTGAAAATCCCCTGCAGATAAAAAAACAAAGATTGTACGAAATCAAATAGATTATCTACTTGTGAATAATAGATATAAAAACGCCATCAAATCAACAAAGACATATCCTGGTGCTGACATTTACTCAGATCACGTACCTGTATTAGCAAAAATAAATGTGAACATGAAAAATATCGTAAAAAAGAAAAACAATTATATTGATACTAAACTGTTAAAGGAAAAACAAATATATGATACAGTACAGCAAACAATAAACCAACAAATTAAGCACATAGAAGATCAATTACAAGAAGGTGATATAGATCAAATGCGCTGAAGAGGCACTATTGAAGACAATCAAAGAACAACTAACACCTACAACAACAAAGAAGAAGCCTTGGATGACCGAAGAAATTTTAAAACTTATGGATGACAGACGAAAAAACAAGAACAACGTAGACAAATATAAAAAACTACATAAATTAATACAAAAGAAAATTAAAAAAAGGAAAAGAAGAACATCTGGCGGAACAATGCGTAGAAATTGAACAATTAGACAGAAAACATGACACCTTTCACATGTATAAAAAGGTCAAAGAAATAAGAACAGCAACAAGATAATTAAAGATAAAGACGGAAAAGTTTTGATAGAAATGAAGGATAAGTTGGAAAGGTGGAAGAATTACATTCAAGAACTATTTTATGATGAAAGAACCGACATTGTTATACCTATACATGACATGGAGAACAAAAATTTTAAAATCAGAATTAATACATGCCTTGAAGAATATGAAAACCGGAAAAACTGCGGGTCCTGATCAGATACCTATAGAAATCATACAACTTTTTGACGATGAAGTAATTAATATACTTCTAGAGCTTTACAACTATATTTACGAGACTGTTATCTTCCCAAAACAATGGCTAAAATCCACATTCATACTGCTACCAAAGAAAAACAATGCTAAAGAATGTTCAGACTGTCGAACAATCGCACTTATGAATCACGTGTTAAAGTTATTTTTAAAGATTATACACAATAGAATTTATAAGAAATTAGAGGAAGAATTTGGCTTTCGATCAGGCCTCGGAATACGGGAAGCTCTCTTCGGCATCAACGTACTTTGTCAACGTTGTCTAGATATGAATCAGAACATGTTTATATGTTTCATTGACTTTGAGAAGGCCTTTGACAAAGTGAAACATGACAAACTATTACAAATTTTACAAGCGAAAAACATAGATCCGCTGGATGTCAGAATGATTAACAACCTGTACTGGGGTCAAACGGCCAACATTAAAGTAGAAAATGAAATAACCGAAGATATCATTATAAGCAGAGGAGTCAGGAAGGGTTGCATCCTATCCCCGTTGTTGTTCAATATGTATAGCGAAGTGATCTTTAACGAAACCTTAGGGGAAGAAGAGGCAGGAATAACGGTCAACGGCGAGACCATCAATAACATTCGTTATGCAGACAACACAATTTTATTTACAGATGACATCGACAATTTACAACATTTACTAGGAAAACTAAATGATCGACGCAATGAATATGGATTGAAAATCAACCTACATAAAACTAAATGGATGATGATCACAAAACTACCACAGGTCAACTTGAATTTGAGTGTTCTAAACACTAATATTCAAAAAGTAAGCCGATATAAATATCTCGGGACCTGGATAGAAGAAAAAGGAGATCAAATGTTGGAAATTAGAACGAGAATTGAAACTGCAAGGTCATCTTTTGTAGCATTAAAGAAGGTATTGTGTAGCCGGGATGTTAATATCGAACTGAGGACGCGACTGCTGCGGTGCTGTGTATTTTCTGTGCTGTTGTATGGAGTTGAAGCGTGGACTCTAAAGAAAAACCACTTGAATAAACTGCAAGCATTTGAAATGTTGTGCTACAGAAGAATGTGGCGCATACCCTGGACGGATAAAATCACCAATAAGGAAGTACTCGCAAAAATGAATAAAGAATGTGAAGTTGTGTATACAATAAAGAAGAGAAAACTGGAGTACCATGGACACGTCTTGCGAGGACCTAAATACTCTCTGCTACAGTTAATAATGCAGGGCAAAATAAAAGGAAAGCGAAGCGTGGGTCGTCGAAAAATGTCATGGGTGAAGAATCTGAGAGACTGGTACGGCTGCAATAGTGTCCAATTATTCCGAGCTGCTGTTAATAAAATCAGAATAGCGATGATGATATCCAACCTCCGTGAGTTTGGTCTTCCTTTTTGATAGCATAGATACTACGCTCTGTGCAACATAAAGCTTTGCTGGCTTCTGTAACAGCTGTCCTAATGTTCATTGATGCCAAGAAATAATTAAGTACATTCATAATGAGGCGTTTCTCCTTACCGCTGAGGTGTTTTCCACTATGTCGTTTTATATTTGCAGGACCACGTTCAGCGTCCATCTCCATATGATACAAAATGCTACAAAATAACCTCAGTCATACTATTATAGAAATTATTCATCATTACCTTATAAGAAGCTCGAAAGAAATGTAGACGTTCTGAAAGGAATGGTTTTTAATAAATGAAATTAGCTTAATTCGATAAATATCGTAGAAGAAGCAAGCAATAAATTTGACAGTACACGGAGTTGATATTGATATGTTATTAAATTACATTTTATGTTTGATAACATCGCTATGAAAAACAAGGATACCTTTATTTAGAAATGACTAAAGATAGTAAAAGAGAGAGCTACTCCTTAAGAACATGTACTGAATTTGAAGGTTGGAACAGACTATAGTTTGCAGAAATGTCCATCAAAACGGATTACAAAAATAAAGATATTATGTTAAGTAACCACGTTTTTCTTTTGATAGAGATAACTGGGTCAAGTCATAAAACACCTGGTGTATTGTACTTATTTTCGATCAAAGATTAACAAGCAATTGTTATCTATCGATAAAACACGGCATTCTAGAAAATTTTTGACTCCGGCGTCAGTAAAACGCCTGTAGTTATATGAAAATTGAAGATAACTATAACATACCTCATATCACTGAAATGAGAAAAAATAAGCTTTTTTTTTATCCAAAAATCCACTATTCATTACATTAATGAATTACCAACTTTATGCTATATCACGAATACAAAACTGTTGACAATCGTTTGAGGACAATAATCATACTCTCCACATAAAACCTTAAAACTTACTCCTTTACCATTTTTTTCGTATCTTTAATGGCTTTCGGAATAATTTGACTTTCAGATTTCGGAAGAATTCAGTTTTTTCTCAATATCCGGTAGGCCTTGAGAAATCGGTACGGCTAGGCTATGTACTCGTCATGAGCAATTTGTGTGCTCATTTAACGGACCTTGTGTCTCTTACTATTTCAAAGATCCCCACGCAGGCCATCTCCCACTTAATACCCTGTATGTATGCCATTCTACAATGTAAGTTTACATAACATTAAGTTTCGTGTATCCATAAGCGAAGAAAACTAATAGTAACATTAACACCAACACTGTTTATTATGTGATATTCAGTTGTTATTATTTATTGGAGTAGATTTAATTTTGAAAAAAGATAGTGTCACTAAAAAAGTAAATAAGTGTATGAAACAATTCCCCCTTCTTTTGTCCGAGGATTTAATAATGAATGTTTAAATGTTAACCCATCTATTTTGTTTAAATCTTGTGTTTCGTTTAGTTATCCATTTAATGTTGAGACAAATACTAATATGTAGTGTAATATGTAAATTATGATGAAGCGTAATTAATATGAATAGGAGTTTCAAAATTATTTTAGGAGATAGCTTGTTGTATTCATCCCTGCTGGGTATATGCAATAAATTTCATTGAATACCAAAATGAATATTGCAGCATAGTGTTAATACGTTACTATGGTGGTTGGTAATTACACGCGCTTGCGAAATTTCATATATCGGTTAACAAGCATATAGCTTGTACTGCTTTTTTGCGTACCTATACATATTCGAAATTTATGAAAAGCTTCTGTTTCCTTACGCAAACATAATTTATTCATGAGACAATGTAAACAATAAAAATTCAAGAGCTTTATTAAATTAAGTAAAAGAAGATGTAAACTTCTAAAAGTCCTCGCTCTCTAAGTTATTCAATTTCGTTGCTTTCTTTTTGTAATCCTAATGGAGTATGTCGTATATAACGTACAATAGCGTTGGAAATGGCGTGTGGCTCAGAACAATTACACATTTTTAATATGCTTAATGTTTCTAATTTATTTAATATACTAAATATTTAGTCAAGTTTATAAGAAAATTAATTTTCTCTTGAAAAACTTCTACTCATTGAAACGTGTAAGCTTGTCATATATACCGAAGACAAGTTTTGTTGTAGTACATATTCGGTTAACTACCTTATTCATAGGTAGCATTGTAGTGATATCATTACACTACGTGCATTGTTTATGCAATGAGTGGTTACAACATCGATAAATGATACGTACCACAAATTAGAAGACCAAACCTAATTTTTTAGAGGTTTATTTCACGATGAATCCCACTAGGTGTCGCTTAAACCTATTCAAATAAACGGTTGCCAACTAAACTGGGCAAACGAGGTAGTGAGTTCTAATGAGATGTAGAATATCTGAAATGTTGCTCCAAAATTCACAAATATTCTCAAAGAAATCGATAATATAGGTCAAATGCACCGCTACGTTCAGAAGTTTTCCGAAAAAGGTCCTGGGCAAGATATTAAACTAACAACTCAATTTCAAACACAAAATTCGTGATATTTACTTTGACTTTCTTAAGGTACGCCCATATTTGTTTAAGTACGCTCAATAAATTTATTAGGATCGAAAGTATGAATAAACAAATTTTAAATCCGGTTCGTAAACATACAAGTTTAAAAAAATTATCATCACTACCTAATCTTTGTTTGGATGAATGACAATCACTAAACTTTTCTTATCGCTACCATATATTCTACATAAACGTTAAATATCACCAAGACATGTGATAATAACGAAATAGCACCAAAATAATTTTGGAAATGCTCTAAAAGTGCACAAACAGATCCTGACTCTATAACCTTCTAAATGTATTAAGCACGTATGCGGTTAGCAGCATTTCGTTAACCGCATATTGTTCATTTCTGTAATTTCCGCAAAATATTTTTATGACCTTTCGAACGGTAAACAAAGACTTCAAATCGAAGAGGGCAGTGCACTGTTTTAGTATTACAGTAAAAAGACGGAAAAGGATAGTTATATCGTGATAGATTTATTACCTCTAGACGGCCTGTGATTTGCACTCAAAATCCAGTTAGCTGTTGACACTTCCCAATCATGTCCACGTGGATCAACAAAAAAGCCGGCAAGCCGGCAAGTGGTTTGTGTTCATTTATTGAGAAAACCAGTAGAAATATAAAAATTGTTTGTTTTTATTATTTAAAAAATTTGTAATTCGTCAAAACGTTTTATTCTACGAGTAACTCCACGTCATTAAGTCTATGATAAAAGTGAATATTAGAACTTAATTGTTTGTATTTCTTAGTACGAGTAAAGTCTGTCCAAACCTCCAAATTCAGTACAGGTTCTTTTACTATCTTTAGTCATCTCTAGATGATTGTACCCCTTTTCTTTATAGCGATGTGGTCAAACGTAAAATGTAATTTAATAACAAATCAACATCAACTCCGTGTACTACCAAATTTATTTCTTACGTCTTCTACGATATTTATCGAATTAAGCTAACTCCATTTATTAAAAATCGTTCTTTTCAGAACGCCTACATCTCATTCACGCGTCTTATGAGGTAACGAGGAATACTTTCTATAATTGTATGATTGAGGTTATTTTGTAAAATTTTGTAGATGGAAGCTGAATGTGGTCCTGCAAACATATAACGACATAGTGGAAAACACTTCAGCCTAAGGAGAAATGCCTCATTATGAATGTACTTAATTATTTCTTGGCCACAATGAACGTTAGAACAGTAAAGCTTTATGTTGGACAGAGGGTAGTATATATGCTATCAAAAAGGAAGGCCAAACCGGAGCAGTAGCTAGTCCGAAAAAACGCATAGAACGAAAAGGTGCGCAACTCAATGATCGTCTTCATGTATATGACCAGAATATACAGTCAATTATTCGACGTAAAGTCCACAATTTTTTCATTGAAAACATTACACCAACGATGAATAGTATCCTTTCTTCCATTAATGGTGATGATGATTTACCAAATTTTACACGCAGTACACTATTCAGCTTGTTGAAAGGTATGGGTTTTGAGTTTCAAAAGATGCGACGCAAGAGTATTCTTATTGAACGTGATGACATTATAAGATGGAGACATAAATACTTAAGATGCATCAGAAAGTTCCGAAAAGAAGGTACTTAACCTTTTTATTCGATCTCTAATTACATGTTTATAAAATAACCTCGTATTTCGCATAATTAGCAATGTTCACTTTTTAGGTAAATATATTATATACAACCGATGAATCGTGGGTTAACGTGGGGTACACAGCTAGTGCAGTTAGTAAGACATGGCGTGACACCACTATTGAAAGTGGTCGGCAGGCATTCGTTCAAGAGCTCAGTGCAGGTTTAATATCACCAAGTGGTCTTGGACCCCGATTTGCCTTAGTTTATGCTGGTGGCGATGGTTTTTACTCCTGGTGCGGAACTTACCTTCCTCTGTAAAAAGAACACAGCCAACGTGCACAATGAAATGCATGCAGATACTTACGAGAAGTGCTTTATCAATCAACTCATTCCAAATGAGGCATCTATATGACAAAAACAAACTTGATGTTATGGCACAAGAAAGAGGTCATGAGGTTCTTCGTTTGCCTCCTTACCACTGCGAATTAAACCCAATAGAAATAGTGTGGGCACAAGTTAAACATAATATTGAAATGAATAACAACACTTTTAAAGTAAAAGAATTTTAAAATTTGGTTACGGAAAAGTGACGATTGAAAATTGGCAACATTATATAAGTCATGTAAAGATCCTTGAAGGTAAGATGTGTGTAGCTGATAACCTTAAAGATAATATTGTAGAGTTTATAATCAACGTTACAGAATCATCCTCCGGAGACCTAGAAATCTATTCGAGCGATTAAACTGTACTGAAAAACAAAAAAAATATTAAAATACGCGGTGTGGCTATTATATCAAAATCAAATATTTTGTGTAATACATGCATATAAAATGACATTATTAATGTGCTACGCGGGCATAAAGTGTCACTTTATGCCCGCCGGTCGTAAAGTGCTACTACGTATACTTGTTTTTATATGTCAAACACAACAAATACTTATTCCAAATCGTAAATAATTTTTGATTTCTGCGGCAACAATTTTTCACCCGTTTTTTCTGCTTTTTTCTGTATTGCACTTGGAATTTGTACGCTCATTTTGAGCAGAATAAATTGACATATAACAATTGTTAGTGTTGTCACTAAATTCCTTAGATACCCAACTCACAAACTGATTAGTTTTATAACAAAATTATTTTTTAGGGGAAAAAAATTTGTATGACATAAAATTTTGTATGTACTACGGGAATTAATTGATGTTTATGCCCTCGGGCGACTAAAAAGCACTCGGACCTATTGGCCTTCGTGCTTTTAACTCGTCGCCCTCGAGGGCATGAACATCTACTTAATGCCCTTAATATAAAAATAACTATTACAGCGTCAGTCTCGTTATTTAATAGCCACACTTCCTATATTATATTACAACGGAAGTAAATGATACAGCTATAATCAAACTTTAATAAAATTATTATTTTGTTTATATACTGCACAAACCTTCCGTAGACAAAGGAAAAAGTTACCATTTGCTCATGCTATTGCTTATAGAGCTTGTTTTACAATCCCATGTACAGGGTAATCTAACCCATTATATTGCCATGTAATGTACCCCTACATTACATACGCCTACTTCGCTTTTTTTTTAATAGAGTTCAAAATTTTGATTTGTATAGATTAAGAGTAGTCTTTTTCGGTGTATTCATGTCAATTGCAGGTTTACCTAAATTTGTATTGAATTGCAAATATTTTATTAATTTTGAGGTTAGAAATTGTGTCTCTCGTACCGTAGATATTATTATAACCGTGATGCGCTTTTATAGGTGCAGTAATCTTTAGCATAAGAAGTTTGGCAATCCTGCACTGTTTTTCCGTAAGCCCAACACTGAATTTGGAGGTTTGCACGCGCTATAACAACTACTTCTAAATTTGGTTGTTCAGTTAACAAACTTTGCGATCTAACTAAAGAACTAAAAAGATATTAGATGAGTACAATTAAAGACTTTCTCTTAACGTACCTTTCTGCGTTTGCAAATTCCTTGATGGATTAGATTACGGGAATTTTTTTAAAATGACTGAACCCAAACATAGGACAATAAATTTTTCTTGTAGTGATATTTTTTTTATACAAATACGTTTGTTCTTGCCTCATTGCTCGTTTTCGAACACTCATTCCTCTTGTATGCCCCTTTTTGTACGTAAGTGGCATGCCTTTATGCAATTACAAATATAGTATGTAATTATAAGCACTGAACAATATTTGCAATAACTCGTTACTTCCGGTAGTTCCTAAAAGTGCATATGTTCCGAAAAGTCGAGGGCGGAGTCATAAGCTCCAACCGGGTTCTCTTCGTAACACATTTCATGATATACTTTCCGTGGAGAGTTTAATTTTACTAAATCCGTTTTGTTAATTTTTCGAGGTTATTATTAACAATATATAAATAAGTTATTTAGAAAAAAATTACAAAGAAAAATCATTTAAGGGACTGATGGGTGGGAATCTTTTTTACAAAAAAAGTGTTAACTTTTTATTTAAACAATTTCCTGTAAAAATAATGCCATGAATCCCTTCCGGTACTTGATTTTTATATACAGTATAAAAATAAATGAAATCTGTTGAGTCATAAAGAAGAACTGTTAACAAAACCTTTTATGGTGCGAAATAAACCTTAATACAACGTATTCTACGTAAGTAGTCCTTAAAACTACGGTATTACAAAGGGTCAGAAATAAACATCCCCTATCTCTTTTATTTACGAAATTATGAAACCTACAGGCATTTCACACTTTAGCACTTTGCAATGAATGGATTCAGTTACCTTAAATTTGATATGCTTATATATTTTATACTCACAAATACGGTAGGGCACAGGAGCCATCATCGACGTACATATTTCAAATTTATTTAATATTATGTTTACTACAAATCTTTGTACAGCGTCCGGCAGCGAGGTATGGTGTTTTTGAATAGAGTGTCATGTGCAGAGGAGTTGGCCGATTGCTTTTACAATGATAGTCGCCATTTTTGTCAGTAGCAATGAATCAGTAGCGATGGAGCTGTGGTCGTAGAACACCATGTCTTTATTTACAACACATTCTTTGAAACGAGTCGTTCTGCAGTGCTCACAGAGTGTCGAATCCGAAACCATTTTAACGTTAATTTTGTCATGATCGCGTACCGTAATGGGATAATATTATGAAGTGGTTGAATAATTTTCGAACAGAATCTTTGAGACCAGGAACTGCCAGGGGGGCATCGAGCTGTACGAATGCCAGGAAACATTAAAATGGTTGAGAGCAACCCTCGTCGCTCAGCGGTACATCACGCTCTGAAGCTTCGGATATCCATCCGATAATTTCGCAAAATCCTACACTAAGACCTTCGTTTCCAACCATATAAAGTCATAGTTGTTCCAGAAATGCGGTATAACGGCTTGGCGAGAAGACTCAGGTTCGCAGAAAGGATGTTGTAATTGCTGAGAGACGATATCCTTGTGATCATGAGTGAGTAGGCCCATTTCCATTTATCGGGGCGGCAAATAAACAAAATTTTCGATATTGTACATCTAGTAATACACAAGAACTCCATGGGCGACCTCTGCACATTTTGAAAAAATTGAGGGCTGTCATTTCTTGTAACGTTTCACAAAAATCCACTCTAACCGGTAGATCGTATGGCAAGAGCTTTTGGACATGTTTGTAGTGATGAGGATGTAGCTGTTGCGCATAAGTACTTGCAAAAGACGTATTTGTATGTCATCCCATATTCCTTACGCTAATTGTTGGATCTTGATCAACTAAATCTAAAATGGCATTCTATTTCTGAATGGTTCTTTTTGTTTTGGACCTCCCACAATTAATTTTTTTGGTCTTACATTCCCAGTTTCTCGACAACGTCGTTCGACGGCTCTAAACGTCTTTTTGTTTGGTAGGTTTCTTCTGGGAAATTTTTGTCCATAACGCGTAAGCGTTGCACTAGCGTTTCCTAAACACTTGCCTAAGGTTAATAACATGTGGGTGTATTCAACATCTGAATACATTTTGATTATTAATTAACGTATTTATCAACAATACTAAATGTTGTTGACATTACCGTCTTAACTATCAATAAATATCAGTTCTCCATGGTTAACTGATGACATTTTGAACCTTTACCCTGATCGAATAAATCATGTTTTTGTTCAAATTTATTTTAATTTTCTTGTTGTGATTCTTTGTTTAATTAATAACTTTAGGTTTAGAATAACGTTATGGTTTTTGGATTTTAATAAGAATAGTTACTTTATACTATCATCAGTTATTACTTCATCATATTCAAATCAAAATATTCCGAAAACGGTACACAGTATCGAGTTTTACCAATAGTACCTTTTTGGTGTAAAATTGAACGATGTTCAAGTTGACTTCAAATTTGGGCTAGAAAAACTAACCTAAAAAAAGTTATATTTAAAACTATTCGTTACGAACCGTGTAACTAGGGTCCTCTATGAAAGCCAGATATAAAAACACATTCAGGGGATGTGTCAGCTTCCAAAACATATTCATACAAAATTTCATTACAATGTTGCCAGTAGTTTCGACATAATCGTAAAAAAATGGGTATATAAACATTTTTTTCAAAAACCTGTATCTTGAATACGGGTGCCCTTTCGAAAATATTTTACTAAGCAAACCCAACTTATTTTTCATTGTTCTACCTATCCTAGCAACAGGTCCACTTTTTTTGAAACACCATGTATACAATATAATACAATCTATGCTATAGTGCTAACATATTCTCACAATTTATCGTATAAAAAATAGAAAAAAAAGCTGTTCTATTTTGTAAACTTTAAGGATTACCCCAAATTAACCAACTTGTTTAGAAAGAAAATTCACTTTATATTTTTGGTTAAATAAAAGTAATAAACAATATATAAACATTATTATAAGTTTTTGTTAAGAACGAATAAGTTCAAAGGTAAATATGTAATTAAAAATTATTATTAATTTATTAAATACATAAATAAAAAGTTTACCTCGAGTAGGATTCGAACCTACTACCTGTACTTTGCTAGAGTACCGCGCTAACCAACTGCGCCACCAAGGTTCAAGCCCCAATCGATGTAAATTTTGTCTTTATATGCTGTATTGTTTGTTGCCATTGCTGAATAATTTTTGTTACTTGATTAAATGTTTATTATTTAATTACATCAGTTTTTGTTAAGTTTGATGTGCCAAAATGTTTCTTTCGGCGCGTTTACCTTTTTCGGGTTTGTTTATTACTCATTGTTACTTTTACTAGCGTTTTCAACTGTTTCTCTTTAAATATATGAACGCACCTGAATATACGTTACTTATGCAATCAGTTTTCTACCATTTCTGTCGAAATTTCTGTTTCATTTACAAAATATTTAATATTCGATAATTGGAAATTTTTATCTTCCGGAATTATACATATGTATCGAAAACCTTGTTTACTGGTTTAGGATAATGCGATGTTGTTAGAAATTTTTTTACTAGTGAAGCGTGTATCATGCTGAAAGTTAAAAGCATTTGTGGGAAAGTGTGTAGTTCCCTGCTGCTTAGAATTTCGTCTTTTCACAGCCCTATCTATGTAAAATTGATTTATCGTAAAGTTCTCACGAAGATCTGCGTTGCTTTGGAGTGAGCTTGACAAACACTGTTGAGGGGACATCCTGATGTAATGAGTAATCAAGTTATGTCACAACCGAATATTTCGTGATGGTTATCATCACTCGTAGCGAATTTATTACAAATAAATCAGTTGTAATCAGTAGTGTTCGTGTTAAAATAGTGTTTCATACTACCGAAATTTTGGTGTACCTACAGAGAAAGTTTGCGTGGGAAACGTGCCTGCTTATTTATAGACGTGTTTAGCTCTTGGGCGGGTTTGCACATCAAATCTTTGGGAATACGTATTCTGGAAGATCCGCAAGGAGTTTATCGTGTTAAAAAAAGGATGGGAAAGTTAGAGCACAATTCGACATATGGATGCGAGTGCAGATAAAACAATGGTGTAAGTTTAAATACTAGTTCTACGCGACGAACTGTTACGGTATAAACTGGCAGTAAAACGGCATAACAGGTAAAATTGGATTTTGCTATTTGTCAGCGGCTGGGGTGGATTCGGTGTACTAAATTTTGCTCACAATAGGATAGTTTAACATATATAAGTCATAATAGAGGTTGAAATCGACATAAAACCTGAAAAGGGAGCCAGAATATTTGAAAGGTCACAATAGGGGTTGAAATGCCTAATTACGTCAGTTCACAGTTCGCTCAAAATACTCAAATAACTCGCTTACGTGAACGAAACCTTCAAACGTGGCCCTGGGACCAACAGATCTCGCTAACTTGGAAGGTTTCAAATATACTTGCACGCTTATCTAAAATAATAGCGTATCCCAAAAATCAATCCCTAATTTGATCAAAAGCAATAGTTCTATTGTTACGTTACGTTAATCAATAAATCTGATCCTCAATGAAATTTCACTTCAATAAAAAACTCTCATTTTAATTCTACTTACAACCACTTGAAGTTAAATTTCGAATGGCAATAAAATATGGTCTAAATAATAAAAAATGATGCATTGACTTATCAATCTTTAAATATTACGTTATAATTAAATAATCACTTGAAAAGCTTTCGAACGTAATTATTACTTTACTTAAAATAAACACAACATAATACTAACGTTAATTCAATGATATAATTTTAAAAAACACCCAATATGCACATAAGTTGGAGCTGAACAACAAGAGGTTCAGATTAAAAAAAAAGCAAAAGTCCATCAACCTAAAAATATGTGATATAAATGAATAAATAAACATCGAGTTGTCAACACAATTGTTACACTAATTGCTTACTATGGTAGTTATATCACCTAGATTACCTAATAGGTGATCATAATAACTAGTTCACGATCACCTTGATTAAAGTTACTGTAAACCTGATTCATATACCAACATAATACATGGTTTCAACAAAAAATTGCGTTCTCGAAACGAATATGTAGCATAACTTCGATATAAATTCGTCAGTACAGAAAAATAATAACACTCAAATCAATTTGGATAACAATACGCTCGTACCAAATTTAAACGATAAAAAATATATAAAAAAATTAATCTCAAACATTTGTTCATACACAAAAAAAATAAAAAAGGTACACACAGGAAATTTGTTAACATTTGTCAACCACAACAACAAAAAAACACAGAAATCGTACCTTACTTGGAGATGCCCCTTTGTTACACAAACACCTGGGTTGTACCTAGAGGGTGGACTCTATGGCAGCGTTGACGATATGACTAATGTGGTAACTATGCTCGATTTCCCCACGTGAAGGTTTCGTTTCCAAATGGATTAAAATTTCAATTGGTTGTACGTACACCAATTGTTCAATTAGCACGTTACCTGTTACCTTTCCTTTACTCTAGCAATTTTCTAGCAATTAATAGTACTTATCACTCGTCAAACAGAAACTTAAGTATTTAAACGTTACTTTACTTTAATTATGTACAAGTTCTGACTAACACTTCTTACTTTACAAGAACAAAACTTATTTACAGCAAGCTATTTGTTTACGGTGAACTGTGAACTAATGGTCTGGAATTTTAGGAACGAATGTTTTTTTTTCGCATAAACATGGTAACTTCTCCAGAGAACAGTTAAGCACTAGGTAAAACAGTTACACCTTCCTGGATTTTCGACAAAGTCCCTTTGGGCAAACTTAACTTAACGATAAATTAATCTCGTGATGGTTGAACGACAACGTGATCCCTTTCAAGGGTGTTTCGGGGATGAAGCCCCTACTGACGGAAGTTCTTTCAACGCAGATTATGGATTATGTCGTTCCGTGGTACCACACTCGTCGCCGTAACAGTAATTTCTTAACGCCTCTACGTCTAAACTAAGTTTGGCCCTCGTGAAATATTCATTTGTCGCCACATTAATTTTTTTTCCATAATACGCTGCTTTAGCCAATTATAAAAATTATTTAAATTTTTTGAACGCTTGAACCACGAATCAAACTCGAGACCAAATCGGAAGAAAATTACGACATCCAAACATTTCACAACGCGCGAGTCTTATCAATGTAACCCAATATCTTATAAATTCAAATTTCCCAGCGACTCTAAACGTTAATGCCCCGTATATAAAGTTAAATTCTTTGTTTAAAACCGAAAATTATCAAAATATTCCGACAAATAGCCGCCACACGTCTTAACACAGTTCGAAATATGCTTTTCTACTCTACATTTAATTACAAAGTAATAACTTATGCTCAAATTAATTTTATAAAACGTATTTCCTTTCAACAAATGAGAACAAACTAGTTTTCAACCACGCTAGTAAAATCTTAATTTGCGCTTGTATCTAAGTTTAATAAACAGAAAAAGCTTTATTTCTGCCTAAAAAGATCTATATGCGATTATTATTTGTACAAATCTCGAATTCTTTTAAATACTCAACAAAAGACAATAAAACGTTATAATCAAAAATCTTTCCAAAAATGTGTGCGTCATAAAGTTACATTGCATGGATTTATACTACATTTGGGATGTACCGTATTGACAAATAATTTATAATTTCGAAATAAACGTCAAATATGTGATAAAATCAAGGCCACGTAACATGAAGTTTAGAGGTTCTTCTAATATGGAAAATAAATAGCTGTCACGATTCACAATAGGGCTAGTGAGTTAATAGCGCCTCGATCTACATTGTCATTAATTACGTTCAATTAAGGATGCTATAATAATCTAGCGAAATACCTTAATATAACCGAGATAGTAAGTTATGGTAACACGGCATGCTTAGCATTCCGGAGGTAATGTGTTCGATTCCCGTTACCGTCTACCTTGCATGAGGTTTTTCAGAGGGTTTCCTCATACACATGTAACGGCATGGTCACTGCGTATATGCACACCATGTGCGGCTATTTAGGTGAATGCGGGTTAGTATTTCCTCCCTCAGAACCAGAACTCCGTTCTTTCTGATCATATTGTGACCACACCCATCCTTAATCTCGCCATGCTTATATACGTGATGTATGTATGTATGATGGGAATTCATGATTGTGACGTATATGCACGCCATGTGCGGCTGTTTAGGCGAATACTGGATAGTATCTTCACCCTCAGAACTCTAACTCCGTTCCTTCCGATCCTACCCATATATATGTAATGTGTGTATGTGTGCTGTGAATTCATGATTGTAGTTGAAGGAGTTTGGGAAGCTCAAGCAGCCCACCCTACCCTTTGGGCATGGAATTAAACGCGTCACCTTTTCCTTTTTTACTTAATATAGGACATTTGATGAAAGCTTGTTTGGTTTATTTTAGTGCAGGTATCTGTAGCTTGACTTGATTATGAGCGTGTTGAATTACAGGACGAAAATTGCACGGATTTGCAAAATTGGTAGTCAAGCAAGCTGCCGTCGGAAAGTTTGGTTGAAATAACTTACGTATCAAAAAAATTATAGAATGGTAGTGCTTGGCATCTCGTTTATTCAGTTAAGATCCACAACTCAAACAGTGAAGATATAGTAAATCGTAGCGCGAAAGTATCAGCAGTGGTCGCCAAGCTATGCGCCCATCGTTGTTAGTGGGTTGTGTCGTGTTTGCGATCCTAACGTAACAATTATTGCCATGAAACTCCTAGCTTTATATGGATGTACGGAGATTCTAGTTTGGCTTTGTGCCATTTTATTTCGGTAATTCCCAGGCGAAGAACCGACTTGTATAGCACAAAGAACAAACTGAAACGTAATAGCGATACCTTCGCCACGGTAATTTTGCATACGGCTATTCGATAAGCAAAATTTAAGTTAGATCTTCGTGTTACGAATCTATAAAATTATTTGTAAGTACACTTTATCATTTTGGTATTTGTTATGTTGCAGATAAGTTAGCTTAGCGAAGAATGCCATAACGGTAAATGACGTTTGATTTATAGGTTGAGTTAAAGCTACCATTTTCATTTTTATTTGCAGTTTATCCTGTTAAATCCCACAATTTTTGTCTATCTTTTCTTTACGGTTAATTACGGTTAGTTACATTTTACCCCAGGCTTTAGCTTTAACTTTAGTTGTGTATTTTTTCTGGGAAACCATCTACGGGAAGAAGTGTCACACGAGTGTGACTTTGAAGAAAGATTGTAATATAGTTAAACGTGTTAAAATTAATTCTGATTATTGTTGAATTCATGTTTTAAAACCAAAATATGGCAAAGTATTTTATTCGATATTTGATAAAATTTTGTTGAGATTAATTGAATTGCGGATTACTGAGACTTAACAGCGTTCGTAGCTTTTAAAATTCGTTACTCTAAGGTGTACTTCATTATAAAGTGAATTGTCTGTTAGAGTTCATATGTTGTAGTATAAGGGTTTATTTGACTTCCTGTGGTTACAGCTTTTTAAATGTATACTAATTAAATATCGTCTGATTTCGATATAAGTTCAGATAGTTTGTGGTGAGTCATCAAGGGTTCCGATGACCTAGCATTCCCTTGAATGTTGTAATAGGACTTGACACTTCAGCGATTTAAAGTGTAATTTTCCGATTAGATAGAATATCTAACGTATTTAATAGTCAATCGCAATTCCATTGCAATTTGAGCGTAATTTCGTTTTTATGTGCGTAATACTTTCATTACGGAACCTTAAACTTTGCTTAAGGCAACACGGTAGCTTATTACCGCAAGAAGGTGAATATTTATGCCTTGAGGTAGATAAACTTTGAACTAGATCGATTTTTATTTTTATAATAATTTAAAAAGTAGAAATGCAAGAATTATCAACTTTGACAAGCAATGAGCACCAAACCTAATTTAAAAAAGGGTAGAGAACCATTTTATAACGAATAAAAAATTAGGGTGTGTTGATTGGAACATTAAAAAGGTAAGTTGCACCACGGTCTAGCTCAGAATGGTACAATAATCACGAAACTTACTGTAGTTGAGAACTCACTTATTTTCAAGATATGTTCATAGGTATAATCAGTAATACATTTGTTCGTTTTTCCTTGTTGGATACCACTCAATTTTATAGGTTTAATGATTAAAATATAACAAAAATTGAGAAAGTTATACATTAAGAGCAAAAGTCATCTGAATAGCAGTAAACAACTGTATTTATATGTATATTTAAGTAAACCAAAATTTTTGATTAATTTCAGCATGAAATAACTAAAAGGGTATTTATCGTAAAGATTTACGATATTAAATAATTCTTAATTCACACAACTATACAAGCTTATAATCTATCTTTACTTAAAATTCAAAATAAAATATGATTAACACTGTATTTAATAATAAAACGTACACTTGACCTACGTCAACAAATATTACAGTACTATAGGTTATGAACTCAAATGTTTTTATCTTAGAAACAAAAATCAACTGTTTCATTATAACCGTATCGGAACAACGCTATACTGATTTGTTATTTCTCTAAATGTATTGCATTAAAAGGATGCGCACTACTTACATGTACTCAAAGTAAATATATTAGCTTTGTCTTAAAACGAACTGTAGCATGAGAATTTCATTTCCCATTCATAAGATAAACATACGGTAATGTAATTTCCATTTGTCAATAACGTACAAATAAACGAACAGTAGACCATATATGAAGGTAACGTAATTTTCATAAAGTCTTCCACATACAATAATGGAAATGTAGGTCAACTACAAAAGCAGGCTCCAAAAAACAACGAAAGCTGACATTAAACGACGAAATCAAAATAGCAGCATGCGTTATTTAGGCAAAACAATGGTGTCTCCATTTATAATTCGTGAAGATGACATTGCATTATCACCCACGCCATTTTATGCATTTTTTCGTGATGTCATCCAGCACGCTTTTGCTATGGTACGAAATTAATTCGAATAAGAGATTTATCCTAACACAATCGATTTCCTTAATGTAGAGGCATACCCTTGTTCCCTTTCTTTGTTCTTAAACATAATATGTACAAAAATGTAATTAGAAGCCTTTACATACCTTATACAAGGGAGTAAAGCTTAAACAGATAACTTAAAAGACATGAAACTGGGCTGAACGGTAGAAGAAACGGAAATACATTCAGTGGGTTCTGTTTGCATTTGCGCACAAAACATAGACCATAACATATGTACAGGGACGATCGTGTGTATGTATACTAAAGAAAAAATATCGAAATATACCAAAATTTAATTATTCAAAGAAAAAGAAACGCCTAAAGATACCAATGAGTAGAAGACGGACACTATCCCCTCCACTTTTTTTACGTCACAAGCCCCGCCCCCTTTCACTTTTTTGTGGGGGACGCGTTTTTTCACCCCTATAGTTTCTTTTCGGAGGCCTTTTTCAACCCTAATTTTTACACACCTACGTGTGAGACCGTATTTTCAACCCTTTTTTATCCTTAATTATTTTTTACTTGCGCACGTGTAGGACGTGTTTTTTCACCCCTATTTTATGACAGCTTACGTATAGGACGCGTATTTTCAACCCTTATGGTTTCTTTTCGATGGTCAACCCTAATTAGAGCCTTTTTTGCACATGCTCACGTGAGAGGCTGGGGCTGGCCTTGGTGCCGGGGGCTGGACCTGGACCTAAGTCTTGGACTTGGGGTTGGTCTTAGGGCTATTTCTGATGGTCATCTAATTAAGGTCCTTCTGGCTATATTAAGAGCAGTTCCCCTGGAGATTAGGCAAACGCATACGCATACAATGTTGGAAATTGCATAATTAATAAGATATCATTATTAAAATTATCTATCCCATTACTTTAAAATGGTCATATGCTATTGGATGATCTTTTACCTATACGAGAAAACGTTGTATTTCTAATAAGGAGGTTCTCGTAAGACACGTGTAGGGCTTCGCAACTTGTTCTCGGGCCTTCGCCCCCAGGCCGGGGATGGTATGGGAACCTAACCTTATAAGACAAGTGTAGAGCTTAGCCCCTATCGTGGCCCCCTTGGTGCAATTGTATGCGGATTCTAACTTAATCTTACAGCTGTAACCTTTTCCCCGTCATACAAAATTGTATTCTAATAAGGAGGTTCTTGTAAGACAAGACTTGTATCGGGGTCTGCGCCCTGGCGCCTTTGAGTAAAAATTTATTTTAGTGCCGTCTAGTGGCGTATAGACTAATGAGCATTTTCCATAATAGAAGTTGATAATGCACACCTCTCTCTTGCTCTATCTTGTTTCTCTCTCACCCTCTCTCTCTTTCGGCTCTTTGTCACACACAAACAAATCAATTAATTAATCAATCTAAAACAAATCAAGCTCGATCACCAGATCAATCTCAATCAATCAACCGAAATTATGTATTACAGTTTGCGGAAACCAGATTACAGTTCAAACTGAATACATTAAAGTCTAATTAAATATAGCGTGAAATAATAAATAATTTCAACCCTATGATGCTTTATGTATAGGCAGATTCTCTAAACAGTCACCACCCATACATTCGGAACATTATATCTGATTTTATTTGCATGTTCAATTACATACACACAAAATTGTTTCATTGTAACGTGTTCATTAACAGTTGTAAAAACCCATTAAAAAGACTGGAAAGTAATAATTACTTATATATAACATAGAGTTAAATTAAATTAACATGTTTTTAAGACTATTAAACTGATATAATGGAAATAAAAGGCAAAAGGTTTTAATGGTTTATTATTATACGCAAATTAACAATAGCTACAAGTTTAAAACCCACAAATACGTACCAGCTATTTGAGAGTTGATCTAATGACGTCATCCTATAAGAGTAATAATACATTTTAAAAATCTTTATCGACATTTTTGTTAGCAATATCAGGTAAAAAACATATATTAAAAATAATACGCTTACCTTTAGAAGTGTTTTTTTCCTTCAGCTGTACCATACGTTGAATTGAAATATTTTTTATACAACGTGCCCACATATAATCACACTGAACACGATTTGTGAAATGGTTGGATATAAACTGGCTGTTACATACCGATCATTAACTAATTTAGAAAGTAATACACAAAACCTGAATACTGCTACTCGTATTTTCCCTTTCTCTTAAAAATAATTAATAACAAATCGGTTTGAAAAATATTCATATTGTACATACGGACACACAAATTGTTTTTTTATAAAAAAAGAAACACATTAAGAGTGGAATGTGTGCAACATACCGTTTTGAATTGACCATGTATTTCCCCATATTACTTTTTTATTAGTTTTAAATTTTTATTACCATGATTGTTATTAAAATTATCATATCTCTATTAGTGATCATTTTGATATAAAAAGAGATACCTAAAATTTACCATTGCATTTTCAATTTTGGTAAAACATAATCTCGTTTTGAGGAAACGACCTTCAAAACAATCAATCAAACCAGATACATAAGAATGCTTTAATTATATCCATTTAAATAGCGAAATAAATAAATTCAAGATGTATCTGAAAGTGACTTCTATCAAAAAAGGTTGTGTCTTTTTAAAAAACCTTAGATTTTTATAAAACAAGACCGAACGTCCTAGTCGTTATTGAAAGTACTCAACCATCTATGTACAGTATACATTGCAATAACAAATATAATTCAGCTCATTACTTTAAAATAAATGTGTAATTAAGAGCTGGTTGGTATACATCAGAACGTTATTTGTTAACATGCAATTTAAACACACGTTGAATAAGCGGTCTTGCTCGTTTATTTGTTTTATTTACACAGACCTTTTGAGATTTTTATGTCAAGGGCCCGCGACCCTAGCGTAAGTTCCTAGGAACTGTATGTAGTTTTGAAAATATACAGCTACGTGGAACTATGATCAATCTCTATTACAGAAAAAACGTCTGTTAGCTCATACACCACTAGATGGCGCCACAAACAAGCTCAAACTTCCAGCCAACCGGCCACGATAGACGTGAGAGACGAAAGGGACAAGACAAACGCGGGGATGGGAGAGACGAAAGCCACGTAAAAATTAAACGTATTATAAAGTCTAGAGACTGTAGGAAATTGGAGCGATTATCCGAGGGGACAGAATTAGTTATAATAGGTATTAATCCGATAACCACGAGAAATAAATTACATAACGTATTACATTTCGACGATCTGAATACGTTATGTATATCTAATTATTGACTAGAAAGAGAATTGGAAGAACAAAGTATGGATTTAAATTATAAAATTAAAATTAAATGGGATGTACTAAAGCATATGCCTATTAGACATAAAGAGAGAATTGTAATTTGTGTATAAAAATGTTACCTATTTTTCTGTGTAAAAAATAAAAGTGTTGTAAAACTTGTTTATTTTGATTTTATTTAAATTATATTGGAGGAATGGGGTGTAAGTACTCAACAATGTTCCGATAGGATCGGTCATCTTCGGGTATCGAGGAGTTGGGTCGCCCTAACTATAGTACGGTTAATGCGATTCGTACCTATATGAAAACATTGCATCGCAAAATTTTACCTGTGTATATGTCTCCAGCGAGTAAGCATTATTATTATAATGTATTCTGCTGTTTATGAACCAATATCAGAGGACATTAGAGATTTCAGGGATTTGTTAGTAAACTACTACAATATAACGGTTCAAGCTGATGATGAAAACAATGAAGTGGATGAGGTGAATGTATCTCACACTCGTGATGATAATGATGATTCACAGAAGAAGAAGACTGATGAGATAGAGGGAAAGGACGAACCTCAAGACCATGACGATAGTGACGAATTACAGTCGTAAAAAGAAGAAGACTGATAAGAATGTAATTAAATTAAATAAATAAATGATGTATAGTTTAAATATATTTTTTAAACGCTAAGTTTTCTTTCAATTTTTTATTAATAATCTCGTTTTCGGCATGGACTTTCGGGTTTGTTTATAATTTGTATATTTAACAGGCCAGTTTCTATCAATCTCATTGGATTTAATACAAAAACAAAAGCGTTGGAACTTAAACGTGGCTTTCGTCTCTCCCATCCCCGCGTTTGTCTTGTCCCTTTCGTCTCTCACGTCTATCGTGTCCGGTTGGCTGGTAGTTTGAGCTTGTTTGTGGCGCCATCTAGTGGTGTATGAGCTAACAGACGTTTTTTTCTGTAATAGACATTGATCATAGTTCCACGTAGCTGTATATTTTCAAAACTACATACAGTTCCTGGGAACTTGCGCTAGGGTCTTTCCCCTTGTCGCGGGCCCTTGACATAAAAATCTCAAAAGGTCTGTGTAAATAAAACATATAAGCGAGCAAGACCGCTTATTCAACGTGTGTTTAAATTGCATGCTAACGAATAACTTTCTGATGTATACCAACCAGCTCTTAATTACACATTTATTTTAAAGTAATGAGCTGAGTTATATTTGTTATTGCAATGTATACTGTACATAGATGGTTGAGCATTTTCAATAACGACTAGGACGTTTGGTCGTGTTGTATAAAAATCTAAGGTTTTTTAAAAAGACACAACCTTTTTTGATAGAAGTCACTTTCAGATACATCTTGAATTTATTTATTTCGCTATTTAAATGGATATAATTAAAGCATTCTTATGTATCTGGTTTGATTGATTGTTTTGAAGGTCGTTTCCTCAAAACGAGATTATGTTTTACCAAAATTGAAAATGCAATGGTAAATTTTAGGCATCCTTTTATATCAAAATGATCACTAATAGAGATGTGATAATTTTAATAACAATCATGGTAATAAAAATTTAAAACTCTAATAAAAAAATAATATGGGGAAATACATGGTCAATTAAAAACCGTATGTTGTACACATTCCAACTCTTAATGTGGTTTTTTTTTATAAAAAAAAACAATTTGTGTGTCCGTATGTACAATATGAATATTTTTCAAACCGATTTGTTAATAGTTATTTTTAAGAGAAAGGGAAAATACGAGTAGCCGTATTCAGGTTTTGTGTATTACTTTCTAAATTAGTTAATGATCGGTATGTAATAGCCAGTTTATATCCAACCATTTCAAAAATCGTATGTAGTGTGATTATATGTGGGCACGTTGTATAAAAAATATTTCAGTTCAACGTATGGGACAGCTGAAGGAAAAAACACTTCTAAAGGTAAGCGTATTATATTTAATATATGTTTTTTACCTGATATTGCTAACAAAAATGTCGATAAAGATTTTTAAAATGTATTATTACTCTTATAGGATGACGTCATTAGATCAACTCTCAAATAGCTGGTACGCATTCGTGGATTTTAAACTTGTAGTTATTGTTAATTTGCGTAAAATAATAAACCATTAAAACCTTTTTCCCTTTATTTCCATTACATCAGTTTGATATTCTTAAAATTCTTTTTAATGGGTTTTTACAACTGTTAATGAACATGTTACAATGAAACAATTTTGTGTGTATGTAATTGAACATGCAAATAAAATTAGATATAATGTTCCGAATGTATAGGTGGTGACTGTTTAGAGAATCTGCCTATACATAAAGCATCATTGCATTAGGGTTGAAATTGTTTATTATTTCACGTCATATTTAATTAGACTTTAACGTATTCACTTTGTACTGTAATCTGGTTTCCGCAAACGGTAAGACATAATTTCGGTTGATTGATTGAGATTGATCTGTTGATCGAGCGTGATTTGTTTTAGATTGATTAATTAATTGATTTGTTTGTGTGTGAGAAAGAGCTGAAAGAGAGAGGGCGAGAGAGAAACAAGATAGAGCAAGAGAGAGGTGTGCATTATCAACTTCTATTATAGAAAATGTTCATTAGTCTGTACGCCACTAGATGGTACTAAAATCAATTTTTACTCAAAGGGGGGGGGCAAGGGCGCAGACCCTGATACAAGTCCTGTCTTACAAGAACCTCCTTATTAGAATACAATTTTGTATGACGGGGAGAAGGCTTACAGCTGTAAGATTAAGTTAGAATCCGCATACAATTCCACCAAGGAGGCCACGATAGGCGCTAAGCTCTACACTTGTCTTATAAGGTTAGGTTCCCATACCATCCCCGGCCTGGGGGCGTAGGCCCGAGAACAAGTTGCGAAGCCCTACACGTGTCTTACGAGAACCTCCTTATTAGAAATAAAACGTTTTCTCGTATAGGTAAAAGATCATCCAATAGCATATGACCATTTTAAAGCAATGGGATAGATAATTTTAATGATATCTTATTAATTATGCAATTTCCAACATTGTATGCGTGTGCGTTTGCCTAACCTCCAGGGGCACTGCTCTTAATATAGCCAGAAGGACCTTAATTAGATGATCATCAAAAATAACTTCGTTTCGGTATTTCGAGTTACTTTCTGACACGGTTTTCCATCGATCCATGGATTTAATCAGGCACAGATCCGTGGATTCACCATAATTGCGGTAGTACAATACGGTACTATATCACTAACTATATTACCAAATGACGAGAGAATTGATTATACACAAATTCGCTACGCGGAATGATAACACCCATCACGTACCCCACCGCGACTCTGATATAACTTGAGTACTTATTGTAACATCGGGATGTCAACAAAGCTTGTCAAGCATTTTTTACAGATGGGCTCAAAAGTAGTTGAAGTAATTAACCAATAAAAAGAAGACATGCGCTAATATGACAAATTCGATGCGAAACACTCATCGAAACATACAATTTTAATTCGGTATAAACTGCAATATTAAATAGATAAAATACACCTATTCCTCTGGTCTTGGGCGTTTTGTAAAGTCAATGGAATATTTAATTTCTAGTCACGGGTACGTTTCAGAATCAATAATGTCACTATTATATTGGGAATAATCTCTAATGATTATTTCCGGGAAATTTTCGTTTTAGGTTGAAATATAGCTTTACTTCTGTGATTGAACTCGTGTCGTGTCTATTGTCTGGCAATAAACTTTCGAGAATCTGGCTAATTATTTTCATTATTCGAGGAAGAAGCATTTAATTACCCATCTCTGAAGGAAAATAAAACATTTTTACAATTCGATTCACTGTGACATTTAAGTTTGTAAAATTGCTAGAAAATACAAACCATGGTACAATAAAATTGTAGACAACTATAGAAATTTCATTTTCATATCCGTGTCACGTCTATTATAGAACCACGAACATCAGTTATTGCCGTAACTTACATGTATATGTGAGATACGGAGAGATTATTAATATATCGTCTAGCATCGCATAAGGTTGAAAAGAATTTTATCTTGTGATGTTTAGTTAGACGCTCATCGTATCTTTAATATCTACGTGTCTAGCAAGAAATAAGCCGATATTGAACCAACATCTATATTGATTTTTTTATCATGCACAAAAAATAGCAGAATTTTGCTTAATTTCAAATTTTGTGATGATTTATTGTAAAAGTGTACAAATTACTACGAGTATACAGTGAATTCTTTTTTTAAGTATACATAGGCCCGATGCATACTGCTAAAAAGGAAAAGTAAATGCATTGTGATTTACATTGATAGTGTACTATGAGAATAAAAAAAAAGACAATTCTTAAAACGTTAAGTGTCTATGAAATATTTGGAATTTCTGGACTCGTTATTATATTCAAAATGTACAGCAAAGACGAGAGAATTGAAATTGTGATGTGGTATCAAGCTGGATAGTTTAAGGAATGTGAGAGATCTATTTAGTGCACAATATCCTGGAAGGGCAATTCCTTGTATTAAAACTATACACAATATTGTTAGCAAGTCTAAAGGTTGCATAATAAATTCGCAAAAAAAAAAACTGAAATTAATCATGTATTAACTGAGGAAATAGAGTTAACCCTTAATTGGGTAAGGTCCGGTCTGTGAGACCGTTTGCTATGCGCCGTAACTCATATTTACCACCTTGTTTGAATTTTCGCCACGGGACATTTAGTACCTTCCTAACATTTATTGTACCATCAGGCCTTAACAGTGGAACATCGTACCTCAATCGGTTGCTCGAGTAATCCTTACTCGCGGTCTCTAAGACCGCACGTTACTGTTTACGTGATATTTGGCTGTGCTGGTTTCGCTTTATTTTTTAATGGCAGGTATATCAAAAAATAATAAATCCGTACGTCTGGATGACCAGGACGTTGAAAGCGTTGTCACGGCTGGTTTGATGAACTTGGAAGTTAATTTATTGAAAATGATGACGAAAATATAGATGAAAATTGTGCCATGGGCAGCGACCGTAATTCTGATAGTGAAGGTGAACCTGTAGAAACACTGGTTGACGAAAGACAAACAACTCTTGATATTCCTGACAAGGAATCAGGGACCGACCACCTGGCGATGGACGACCAGCAAAATACTATTATGGTGCGAACGGATTCAAATGGAGCACTAAAAACTAAAATTCTAAAATGGACTAATTTTAAATTATCTACAATAAAACGCACAACAACAGTAACAGTCCGACCCTTGACGATGTGGACGAGAACGAGTTTGATGCCTTTTAGGGCTCCTTTTATGCACGTCTATATTTAAAAGTAATCACGAAGACACTAATTCAATTTTCGCGACAGATGGAAGCGGAAGATACAAGTTTGGCGCCGTCATCTCTCAAAAAATATTCCTTGTAATACTGGCAGCTCTCAGATTTGATGATCCATGAGATAGATTGGGAAGAAGGCACAATAACCGAATTGCAGCTATTAGCAACGTCTTTGAAAATTTTATCTCAAATTTCCAACAATACTATTCCATCGGCTCATATGCTTGTATTGACGAAATGTTAGTGGCTTTTAGGGGTCGGTGTACCTTCAAGATATGGAGACCTTGGATGAGAAATGTGCCAAATATTCTTGTAGCAGAAGAACAAACCGTTAGCCTTTGGCTCTTTTTTATAAACTGGTTGACATTTGCTCAGTGAACTCGTTTGTGATTTTCAGTCACATCAGCAAGACTCAAACACCAGATATTCATTTATTAAAGCCTTGGCTGATCAGTTGGTCAAAAATCATCTTGCGCGAAGACTCTCAAATGGACATATCAGACATGACACCCACCAAATCATAAGCAGGATTCTCAAAGTTCCTGTACAATCTAATCAGTCACAACCAGTCACTTGAAGATGACAAACTGGAAGTTAGAAATACCTGCAGGCTATGTCCTACTACAAAAAAACGCAAGACCTCGTATTGTTGTGTGCAATGTAAAAAATCGGTTTGTTTGGAGTATACAAACAAACTTTGCTTGAATTGTGCGAAAGAGCTGTAAATATGTATTTTTTCTCTCCAAGACCCCCTGTCAGTTTTTTCAATTTATTCTATTGTAACGTCTTTACACTCAAAAGGTGTTGTTCGACTATTGCCCTTAGTGATTAGATGCTAGGTTGAAGTTCTTTATTACTATTTCATTGTTTAATAAAATTTTCATTACTATGCTGCGTTCACATATATTTTTCCTATTTCCCATATATTTGCGCATTGTGGCCGAACCTTTTTGTCTATAACATTAAACATTATACTGGCTCATACTAGCATACACAGGAAAGACAGTAATTGCAAAATTTCACTAAAATCACAAAACCTAATTAGTTGGCAGTAATTATAATTAAGCGGTCTCTCAGACCGCACGTTACTGCTTATGTCCTAGAACAAGCCCGTTACCAGTCAAGGGTTAAACATTTTATGTTATGTTGAAGAAAATCCAGTGGTACCCGTACTAAAAATAGCGGCATAAGTAGAATAGCTACTGCACTTCTGATCCACTTTTGTCACTAGATTTGTCACCAGAAAAGTCACTATATTTCAAGGTTGGTAACATTGCCTGCTTCAAGGTCACCGCAGGCCACGTGGTAGGTTGGTAACACTGTTCTTCAAGGTCACCTCTTCAAGACCACGTGGTAGGAAAGGTTGGTAACCCTATCTCTACAAGGTCACCGATTCAAGGCTACGTGGTAGGAAAGGTTGGTAGCCCTGCTGAGCTTCTCCAAGGTCACATTGCTTCAAGGTCATATTCTAGTAACTTTTCTAGTGACTTTTCCAAATGTAGTTACTTCAATGGCCTTGAGGAATATGCAGCGTGTACGAAATCAGTATGACCAAGCAATGTGACCTTGAAGAGACTCAGTAGGGTTACCAACCTTTCCTACCACATGGCCTTGAATTGGTGACCTTGAAGAGGCAGGGTTGCCAACCTTTCCTACCACGTGGCCTTGAAGTGGTGACATTGAAGAGACAGTGTTACGAACCTACCACGTGGCCTGCGGTGACCTTGAAGCAGGCAATGTTACCAACCTTGAAATCTAGTGACCTTTCTGGTGACTTTTTCCAAATCTGGTGACAAATCTAGTGACAAAAGTGGATTAGAAGTGCAGTAGCTATTCCACTGGCATACTTTAATGTATCTAAAACATCGATATTTAAAACACTAAAATGTTTTAAATACAAATCTTATAAGTTTGGAAATTACCAACAATTGTTCGAAGAAGATAAGCAAAAAAGAACAACATTTTGTGAAACAATATTTAATTTAATTAACGAAAATGAAGACGTTTTAAACAAGACAGTTTTTAGCAATGAAGCTACATTTACAATAAATGGAGAAGTTAATTCCCAACAATTTGGGTACGAATCTTATTCCTCATTATCCATTTTCTTCCTAACCTCATTTTCTATTGAGATATTGGTCCCGCACTAATCGTCGTTTACAGAATTGAACACGAACCCAGTATCCTGCAAGTTAATGTATGGTTAGGGATAGTTGGAAGGAAATCTAACCTGTAACAAATTTCTGAAACTATTAAGAAATAACATTATTCCAGCCATAGATCATTTAAATATTCACGAGCCGTGGTTCCAAATGGACGGGGCTCCTGCGCATTTCACAAACGCTGTTACGAACTTTTTAAACAATGTGTTCCCTGGACGGTGGATTCGAAGATTTAGTCCCTTTAAGTGGCCTGCACTTTCACCTGATTTATCCCAAACGATTTTTCTGTCTGGGGATACCTAAAATCAAAAATTTATACAAATATACCAATGCACAGTATTGACGAATTAAAAATTCATTTACGCACCGAACGTAATTTAATAGATCCTACATTTCTTCTAAATGCTGTACGTGGATTTCGAAATCGCCTCGGTTACTGTTTGGAATTACAAGGTGGCAACTTCGAACATTTATTATGAAATGTTAAATGTTAACAAAACTGTTAAGAATCATAGAATTTGTGATTACTCCTACACTCTATTTTCAATGCATTGACTTGTCCTTTTTAAAAGTATACATAGGGCCTACGTATGCTTGAAAAAAGAATTCACTGTATGATCACAAATTAAGATATCGCTGAAATTATTTTCACATACTTGAATTTTTGTGGCAAATCCAGTGATTGTGTAAGAAGCTTCTTCGTCAAATTTATTCTAAATTTAGATACAAAACGTTACAGCTGTTACGTCTTAATCAAAATATATGTTAGTTCTCTTCTTTTTTACACTTTCGTAATCATTTTCTACAGATAAAATTTTGTTGTTCAATTCTGTCACTAGATGTTACGCAATACATCATATAGTTATGTGTATAATGATAATTATGGGTACCTAGAGCCACTTTCACTTCAAGATTAATCAAAATTAATAGTTTCTCACATTTATTCTACTAAACGTGAGAAATCGATTACCTTACACATCTTCATTTGAATTTCACCATATATGGCGTAAATTTTGTACACAGAATGATTTTTGATTACTTTAGAAGAATGGCTCAATTTTAATTAACGCTATTACAAATGTGTCTACAAAAAATTTTAGTTTCTTTAAGAAAAGGAATTATAATAATATATATATATATATATATATATATATATATATATATATATATATATATATACACATTAAAAGTATGGAAACATCGATGTAGCTCGAAAACCGTACGCATTAATGAAACCTTCACTAACATAAGACATGTTTTGGACATTTTTATTCTTCATAAATTTTTGATTGGTTGCTCCAGTTACGAGGAAATGGTATTAACTTTTGATTTTCAAATGGAATTGATTTAATTAATTAATTAAATAATGCTACTATAAAACGCTCGAATTTATGAAATTTTGTTAGGTATCTCATGTTAATCATTCATTTATTTACAGTGAACTTCAGTCGACCAACCAACCACAAACCACTTTCTAAATTATTGTAATGAATTTCGTCGAAACACAATTTCTTAAAGGTTTAAAATGGCTATTGGTTATAAAAAATTTATTTCACTATTAAAAATTATTACATAAATAAAACTAATATTATTTCACTAATTAAAGAAACAAAATAAATAAAAAATGTTCTTTATTGACAGATAGTTAAATTACACACACACACACAAACATCACACACTCACACGCTCACACACCACACACTCACAACACACCACACACTCACACACCACACACTCAGACACCACACACCAAACACACACTGCACACTCACACACTCACACACCACACACTCACACACCACACACTCACACTCACACACTCCACCACACTCACACACTCACACACTCACACACTCACACACTCACACACTCACACACTCACACACTCACACACTCACACCACACTCACACACTCACACACTCCACCACACCACACACCACACTCACACACTCACACACCACACACACTCACACACTCACACACTCACACCCACCTCACACACTCACTCACCTCACACACTCACACCACCTCACACCTCACACCCTCACACGCTCACACTCACACCTCCACACCTCACACTCACACTCACACACCTCACACTCACACACTCACACGCTCACACGCTCACACCTCACACCTCACACGCTCACACACTCACACCTCACACACTCACACCTCACACCTCACACACTCACACACTCACACTCACACTCACACACTCACACCTCACACTCTCACACCTCACACTCACACACTCACACACTCACACCCACACTCACACACTCCACACACTCACACTCACACACTCCACCACACTCACACACTCACACACTCACACACTCACACACCACACACCACACACTCACACACTCACACACTCACACCCACCTCCACACTCACACACTCACACACTCACACACTCACACTCACACCACCACTCACACACTCACACACTCCACACCACACCCCACACACTCACACACTCACACACCCACTCACACACTCACACACTCACACACCACACTCCACTACACCTCACACACTCACACACTCACACACTCACACACACTCCACCCCACACTCCACACTCACACACTCACACACTCACACACTCCACACACACACACTCACACACTCACACACTCCACACCTCACACACTCACACTCACACCTCACACACTCACACACTCACACCACTCCCACACACTCCACACTCACACTCACACACTCACACACTCACACATCCCACTCACACTCCACACACTCACACACTCCCACACTCACACTCACACACCTCACACACTCACACACTCACACACTCACATACTCACACACTCACACACTCACACACCTCACACTCACACACTCACACCCACACTCACACACTCACACACTCACACACTCACCACTCACACACTCACACACTCACACACTCACACTCACACACCTCACACACTCACACACTCACACTCCACACACTCACACACCACACACACTCACCACACTCACACACTCACACACTCACACACTCACACACTCACACACTCACCCTCTCACACACTCACAGTCTCACACACTCACACACTCACACCTCCACACCCACACTCACACTCACACACTCACACACTCACACACTCACACACTCACACTCCACACACTCACACACTCACACACTCACACACTCACACCTCACACTCACACACTCACACACTCACACACCTACACACTCACACCTCACACACTCACACACTCACACTCACACACTCACACTCACACACACTCACACACACTCACACACTCACACTCACACTCACACACCCCTCACACACTCACACACTCACACTCCACACCACACCACTCCCACACACACACTCACACACTCACACACTCACACACTCACACACACACTCACACACTCACACACTCACACCTCACACTCACACTCCACACACTCACACACTCCACACACTCACACACTCCACACTCACACCTACACACACTCACACACTCACACACTCACCCACACCTCACACACTCACACACTCACACTCACACTCCCACACACTCACACACTCACACACACACACCTCACACACTCACACCACTACACTCACACCACACACTCCACACTCCACACTCACACCCACACTCACACACTCACACACTCACACACTCACACACCACACTCACACACTCACACACTCACACACTCACACACTCCACACACTCACACACTCACACACTCACACACTCACACACTACCACACACTCACACACCACACACTCCACACACACTCACACCCACACACCACACACTCCACACTCACCACTCACACACCCACCTCACACTCACACCACCTCACACACTACACCTCACACACTCCACCACCCACACACTCACACTCACACCCACACCCCACACTCCACACCCACACCTCACACACTCACCTCACACTCACCTCCACACACTCACACTCACACACCTCACACCTCACACACTCACACCTCACACACTCACACTCCACACACTCACACTCCACACTCACACACCACACACTCCACACCCCCACCACACACTCACACACTCACACACTCACACTCCCACACTCACACACTCACACACACTCACACTCACACACCCCCCCCCCCCCCCCCCCCCCCCCCCCCCCCCCCCCCCCCCCCCCCCCCCCCCCCCCCCCCCCCCCCCCCCCCCCCCCCCCCCCCCCCCCCCCCCCCCCCCCCCCCCCCCCCCCCCCCCCCCCCCCCCCCCCCCCCCCCCCCCCCCCCCCCCTCACACACTCACACTCACCTCCCCACACTCACACCCACACTCCACACTCACACACCACACACTCACACACTCACACCACACACCACACTCACACCACCACCTCCCCACACACACCCCACACACACCACACCACACCCACACCTCACACACCCACCCACACTCACACTCCACACACTCCCACCACACCCACACTCCCACACACCCACACCCACACACTCCACACCCACACCTACCACTCACACTCACACACTCACACCACACTCACACACCCACACACTCACCACACACTCACACACTCAACCTCCACCACACACCTCACACACTCACACCTCCACACCACACTCCCCACACTCACACTCCACACTCCCACACCTCACACCTCACACTCCACACTCACACACTCACACCTCACACACCCACACCCACTCACACCACACTCACACCCCACCCTCACACCACACACTCACACACTCCACACCCACACACCCCACACACTCACACACTCACACCTCACACTCCACACTCACACTCACCACACTCCCACACTCCACCTCACACACTCACACACTCACACACTCACCACCACCTCACACCTCACACACTCACACTCACACACTCACACTCACACACTCACACTCACACACACACACTCCACACTCACACACTCACCACACACTCCACACTCCCACACTCACACACTCACACACTCACACACTCACACACCTCACACACTCACACACTCACACACTCACACACTCACACACTCACACCTCACACACTCACACACTCACACCACCACACCACCACACTCACACACTCACACACTCACACACTCACACACCACACACTCACACACTCACACACTCCACACACTCACACACTCACACCTCACACTCACACTCACCACACACTCACACACTCACACACTCACCACACACTCACACACTCACACACTCCACACCCACACTCACACTCACACACTCACACACTCACACACTCACACACTCACCTCACACCTCACACTCACACCTCACACTCACACACTCACACACTCACACACACTCCACACTCACACACTCACACCTCACACACTCACACACTCACACACTACACCACACTCCCACACACTCACACACTCCACACTCACACACTCACACACCACCTCACACCTCACACACTCCACACACTCACACACTCACACACTCACACCACCTCACACACTCCACACACTCACACACTCACACTCACACACTCCACACACTCACACTCACACCTCACACACTCACACACTCACCTCACACACTCACACACACACTCACACACTCACACACTCACACTCACACTCACACACTCACACACTCCACACACCTCACACACTCACACACTCACACACTCACACTCACACACCACTCACACTCACACACCCACACACTCCACACACTCACACACATCACACTCACACACTCACTCACACACTCCACACACCTCACACACTCACACACTCACACCACACACTCACACACCTCACACACTCACACTCACACACTCACACACCACACTCACCTCACACACTTACACACTCACACACTCACACACTCACACACTCACACACTCACACACTCACACACTCACACACTCACGCACTCACGCACTCGCATACTTACAATCTCACACACACGCTCACCCATTCACACACTTACGCATTCATATACTGAGAAAGCAGTTTGATATTCCACTAGGGGTTTATTTTTCCATCTAATTTTTATTGTACGAAAGTTAGATGGTGTGAAAATTTTATTTGCAATAAATGTTTAAATAACGTATTTTAAAGAAATGCTATTTAGTTGACAAAACTGATGTTTATGTATGTAGTATAGTGTACTTTTTAATTGTCGTGACTTATTAAATTTGCATGGAGACAATGATTTACATGACAAAAAATTTTAACTAGAATAATGAATGTTCCTGATATGTCCATTCCGTAGTATACAAAATGTGTACTGCCTATTAATTATTAATGGAGTAAGCAGCACCACATCAAAGTGGTTTTAATTTCATATAGTCTGGTTTGTTCTGAGAAAGTTCGCTAGAAAATGCGATAATAAAGTTCCTTGATAATGTAAAGTACCAGTAAAGGAAATCACGTTACTATGTTCAAGCATAGTATTAACGCTTTTACTTGTCATAGAGTTCAGTCTTTGAAGAGAAAATTGAACGAGTGCTTTATACTCTACACCTACAGGGATATATGTCACGATCAAAGATATGGATGCTTTACAAACCAGGCAGATTGTATTTTAGTTTACAAATATAAAAAAAAACGTGTTCTTAAATATTACAGTACAGGTTGTGTATGCACTCAAACTTTGTCCTTTTTCGCTAAGTAATTAAATGAAATCAAATTAAACTTCAATCCTATTTTAATTAATCTCTAATTACAATAGAAGTGTCAGAAACTGTGAATATTTATTGTTACTCAAACTAATAAACAATTAAGCTCAGGAGTTGTGTACGTTAATTAATTTAATTCTAGTCATATTTTAGCAAGGAGTTAAAGGTATATTTAGAACTATTACAAACTCATTTAGTAGTTATTATAAAATCAAGTTTTAGTACAGTGAACGGTACACATTAAGTTTGTATTGTGACCTATAAATTACATTTTACAGAGTTTGGACATAATGTTATTTAAATCAAATCTTTGTTCTACATATTAACAAACTATTAAAAAATACTGTTCAAAAACAGTTTGTTTGCAATATTATTCGTTTATTATTGATGCACAGTTTATGTTATAACTGCGTTTGATATCTTATTCTGTACCATATTGGGTTCGGTTTAACTTATACACTAATTAATAAAACCAGATTACATGAAGAAAGATACTAAGTTTGCTTATTTTCAAATAGTACTTCTGTGTTTCCTCTTTACTATGACGAGCCTGACTGGGTAGCTGTAGTTTTGTTTTAATCAGTGGTAATAATCTTAAAATAATTAGCATTTCATCTATTAGTACTAAATCAGTGGGATTAGTGACATAACACCGAATGGACGCAACGCCGAATGGGCACAACGCCGAAACTTGGACACGACGCCGAAATCAGTCGTTGGGCACAACACTGAAAAAGGACACAACGCCGAAATGAGTAGTAGGACATGTTGCCGAACATGGACAACACGTCGAAAAGCAAACGTTGATACCGCATGGATCGGAAATCGGTGTCTAACCAGAAGTCTTAATTTTCTCTAAAACGACGACAGCGTCTTTTGCAGAAATTCTAACGATGGACATAATACCGAAATTTCTAATTGGACACATTGCCGAAAGTAGACACAACACCAAAACGTCATAATGGGCGTATTGTTGACTATGGACACTAAGTCGAAACCTCTCCGCATATATATTACGAAGAAAATCGGTTTGCATCTATCTGTGCCAATTCTCATATCGTTCACTATAAATCTTTCAAAATATTTTTATTTTATTTATTTAATATTTGCAAACAATTATAATTTTGTTTACTTTAATTACTTTCATTAATTTTCATTATCCGGCCTATTTATATTAAAAGATGGTACAAACTTAGGAAATTTGGAAAATTCGCTAACATGTATATTATTTTGCCCTTATTCAATACGTTATATTCCATTTTCGAACATCAATTACCTCAATTATAACAAGTCATGTAAATTTAAATATATTGTTTCAATGAGTCAGATTGTCGTTGAATATTGAATAGATGCTTTTTTTGGAAAATGATATGACAACTCGGTGCCGTACGCACCCTAAAAGTTTATCTTAGGTCGGTTCAGCTTCTTCCTCGTTAGAGTCATTGTCTGAAAATTCAATAATCTTATTATAGTATCGTTAGTGGTGACAGTAATCGTAATTAAGCTAGTAACAATTACACAGTCGGTAGTACGTTTTATGTTGGACTATAAGTAGGTTTATAATTTTCTTTTTACAAAGAAGCGGTTGTAAAATCGTTCTTGGTGATTTTCAATATATTCCTCTTCTTCTCCGGAAAAAGCATTTTAAAAAATTCGTTCAGCGCTATATTGTACTACATTTAAAAGTCTTCCCATGTCATTATTTTCATCAAACTCTTCCATCGCTCTTTTATTCTGACATCATTCAGCCTGTACTTTCATTTACGTATGGCTCGAATTTGCACAGCTTCGTCCACAAAAGCCTGAAGCTCGCTAGCAGTGCAAAGCAATGATCTCTTGCAAACGTTCTGACAATGGTAAAAAACATGTTAATGAGGATTATGGCACATAACGTATAAATTCGGGAAAGTATTTGAAAGCCTTATACAAAATTTATTGCATTCCAACATCTTGTAATTAGAAAACGAAAATATGAAGCTTTTGATTTAATTGGCCAGTTTGAATTGGAAATGTAAATTAAAAAAAAATGGTTTACATGTTGTTATTGATCTATCGTGCAGTCCTTTTACTAGTTTGTTGACAATTATTATTTCGTGTAAATGATAAAGGTGTAGTTAGTTAACGTAACTTTTGCTTTTAGAATTTATAAAATTGAGTAGAAATATTTTTTTTGTAGAACTGAATTAAAATATCAGAAACGTATACATTTTTCAAGGTTTAAATATTAAAACGCAGTTGTTCTGCAAGATGTAAAATCGTAGAAGATTCAGAGCCGAGAATACCATCATATGTAGTTTACCGTCTTAAGCTTGTTCAGTTAGTCAAAGCAGTCGGAGGAATAATCTATATGAGCTACAATCTGAACTGGAATAAAAACGAACTGCGAGAGATCATATTTGTAAATTGCAAGAAAAGGTGTTGAAGCGGTTTTCACAGGAGGCGAATTTTTGCCTACAGCTGTGGAAGTTTTCCCACGCTTGAAAAATTTAAGTGATTCACATTTAGCATAGGGTGGAGAAGAATTAAGAAATAGAGGGGGTTTAACAATCCAACACGGCAGATAATGATTAAGTTGAGTCGGGAGAGTCAATTCAGACCTCTTTGCGTATACAGGCTATCGGGCGACGTTAGGGCAGTCCCGCGAAAGAACGTTTTCTGACTCCTGATGATGAAACCTTCGTTGTAAAGGGGTAGTTTCCTCCCCGATAAATCCATGCTGGGATCTTTGAACTGTTCACCCATCACGAGTCAAACTATCGTAACGATTTTGTGTAGTTGATCCAACGACGTGTAATGTGCTTTAACTATGCATTCATAACCCTCTGGGGCAGTCATCGCTTTTAATTGCGAAATAAATCGACGTTCTTTCCAAGTTCCAGACAATAAGTCTACAGCTCGCCAATAACAAGTAACTTGCAGTGAATTAATAAATTTTTGTATAATGTTAACGAAAGATATTAATAATTAAGCAGTTCTGAACGCAACGCCTAATAACAGTTGTAAATAAAGTGTACATATTTAGACTGCAATATATCGTACAACCAAGTTGGATGTTAATCGACCGCGTTTTGGCTTTCTAATTTCCGACACCACAACGTCTTCCACGAGGGAATTTCGAGCGTAGCCACCACATTCAATGCTTTATTTTCGCCAGTACTGAAGTCAACCTCAAAAAGTCAACCTCCCGGCTTTCACCAGGTGTTTGGTATAACATATATTATGCTTTATTTGTACATTATATTTTTATTAAGTACATTAATTAAAATGAATAATTTTCATTTTGCCCTTTTAGCTCAGTCGTATTTTGCACTTACAAAATAAGGATCGGGGTTCGTTATTAAGGCCCTCAACACTCTGAACAAATAGATTAAAAAGTTTATATACATTTATTTCCTATTATTTATAAATTTAAATATTTAGACTTAAGCTACTTAAATAAAATAAATAAACATATGTACAGGTGGATTTTTCGATTCGGATTATTACTGGGAGGATGGTTATGTGGTCCTCTGGAGTTTCTACAATGTAACATTAATAGAAGGGTATGGTTTTTGACTTTTAACCTACGTTCTTTGACTAAAAGGTTTCGAGTTTTACTTAGGTCTAACTACCGAAAATAATAACATTAATAATTTTTACCTGAATGCGTCCCTGTAATTAAAATACTAGACAGTAGCTAAGATAAAACTGTATATAAACATATTCGGTGATTTCGATTCGGATATTACTGGGACGTCGAGTTCAGTGGTCCTCTGGCTTTCTACAATGTAACATTAATAGAAGGGTTGGTTTTGACTTAAGCTACGTTCTTTCGAACTGGTATAAGTTTACTGTGGTTTATACCTGTTCTATGAAAACATAATACTCAATCGTCCCTGTTTAAATCAGAAGTCTGCAAGACTGTTATAAACACGTGAGATAAGACGTCGAGTTCAGTGCTCTTGACAGAAATAATCAATATTACGGTATGCGGATGATTTCGTAACGTATAAGAATACTGTAGTTTTACTACCATGCTTTCTTATGAAATAAACTCATTGTTTATGTTGGCCGAGTTTAAAATATAAAACCTTTGTTTTCTATTAAACTGAGTCGTTCGCGTCTAACCATAATGATATTAATTATTTAACGAGAAATAGATCACCGGATGGTTTCTGGTTTACAGGTAACAATCTTACTAATTGCAAACGGTATAACTTACGTTTTTCGGTAGTGGCGGCGATAATTTAGTACCGATGAACACGTCTAGTTTTTACGGTTACGTTTCGATTTTACTAGATTAACGGCGTAAACTAGGTGTTCAGCTTAATCTCCCGACGAGGGTGTAATTACAGCTACTCTGCGGTTTCTGGTACGTCTTTCGAGGTGTTTTTGTTTTAGTGTTAGCGTAAATTTGTGTAGGTGGGTCTCCTTTGTTAGTAATCTGGGTAACTGCCAGTTAAACCAAACAAGATCTCCGACGGTCAATGGAATGTAGGGCAACTACCCTACAAACTCCACAGTGTAGGTGTCTAGTAATGAAAGAGTATGTCGGGCTTCCAACCCTGCATATCCCTCTCACCAGGTGTATAGTGATGTAGGTATCTCAACTTAGGTACGTTCAACGTTAGATCTCTGCAACTCTAGCCCTTTGGCTTCGGTGAAGATATCAAGTCGCGGTGTCGCGTTTTCTGCTCCGGACGGCGGTTACAGGCTGGCGGTTTTAAACAGGTAGCAGTCGGCGCGAACCCAAAATGGAGTACACGATTTCTGCTCGGATTCTTCTGGTAGAGATACTTTTAGCAGCGCGCGCCGCGTTTTTATAAAGCATTTCCGGTGGCTACAAAACTTTGGTGAGGTTCCGTAGGAGTACAATGCTTACTAAAATTTCTACGAATCTATTGATTAATTATTGCAATTGTTTGCAACGTCTGTACTAAATTCTACGAATTATATATTGCTTGCACCTTTTCAAGTCACTCTTAATGGATTCCGCGAATTTTATATCAGTACTGATATATTATTTAGCAAATAAATAATCATGACAGGAAAATTTTGATAAAGGGCGGCGTCTTGTTACTAAATATTAAGAAAATAATTAATAATAGTAAAAAAATGGGATATCTGACGGCGTCCCTTTATAAACATATGGGGGGAGTGTACCTGTAATAAGATAAATCGTTTCAGATGCTACGTTTACAAATGTTTAAACGTTTTGCTATTTACATGTCGTATATTACATGATTAATTTTGTGCAATTTGCAACGTTTAACATTTTACTAAAATCTAATTATTATAATGCTTGATTCTTAGCAATCACTTTGTCTTAATGGATATTTATAAGTAGATATATTTTTAGAACAACCTATATGACAAAATTTGTGTATTAAGTCTTTTACTAAATATATATATTATATATATAGTAAAAATGGAATAATATGTAATACTTTATAAACATATATATTTATATGTTAAATTTTGTGCAATAATCATTTGTTTTGCTGATTTGAGTTCAAAATTTTACTATTTTAATACATAAGTACTTAGATGAATGCGATTCATTTGTTCAGTTTGATATTTGTAGTAGTAGAATTTTCCAGAACGTTGATTACATATCTAGGTTACGTAACTTGTTTATTTCTTTAAGGTGATATCTAGTATGTATATACCCGTATATATATACACTATTGATATATATATATGTTTATATATATATATAAGTGAGATATCAGTAATTAACGTAAATAATTTTGGTGTTTATTTGACTTAGAATTTAAAGTTTGTTGGATTAATACATTCTTTTTTTTTGGGATTAGTAGCCTCATCTGTAAATAGCTAAAGCCAAAAGATTTTAGTAGAAGCTAGGCATGTTGATTTAAACCTGGATTTGACGTGTTTAATTTATGAAATAGCGATTTGTTATTGATTGATGACTTTGTTTAACGAAATAATTGACAAAATTTTGGACGACTATTATTTGGTTCATGTTTAAGTACTCATTTTGAATTCAATTGATGATCAATAATTGGATTAAGCTTTGCAGTAACTAAGTGAAATATTTAGCGCTGTTTACTTTTGGTTTGAGCATATTTTATAGCGATCTGATGTATATCTCTCAATTTGGTTATAGATTAGAATAAAGTGAATTCAATAATTATTTTGACTTATGTTTCATTCAAATCCAAACAGATTAAGTGGACTAACGTAATGGCAATCATTGATTTAGTTTGAATAACGATTGTCTTTATTTATTAGTGCGGCACGCAATTAGTGTACAAGCGTGCGAGAATATTTGTAGCCTTTCAGGTGTAGCGCAGATCTGCTGGCCTCGTCCCACCTGTGATTATGTATGATATACTGTTCTGCGATGTGCAAAATTAATTAACATCTTACCCACCCCCCGACCGCTGGCTAGTCGAGCAAAAGCCAGGTTTATCTGTTACCTCATTTTACTATCCGTTTATACCGTAACAATACATACGATCTAAATTTACGTACGTAATTGTATGTGATTTTAAGGACAATATGTGGTAGATATATAATTATTTGAAAAGATAATGGATAAAAATAAGCTAATATGCAGCTTAACAATTTAATGAATCGCTTTGTTGACTTGTCTGTAGTCTTGAGCACAAATGTACATAGATTTCTTATTATAGGTACTGCGATCTTATACTTTTTTATGTTTAAAAAGTAATAAAAGAACAAAACATAAACTAAACCGATTTGTAGCTACTCACCGGTTAACTCCCAGACATTTGGACCCCTCATCCTTATTACACGTAGTAACGTTGCATGAATAGATTCATTGTAATTATTCGTTCTTCTGGACCCTTTGTAAACCGACTAGTAGTCTATTCCGACCTTATTCAACCATTGGCTTCGGTGATAACTGTAATGCACCAAAATTTAGGAAAAACAAAATTGAATAGTTGTTTCTAAAGCTTACTTCAAGAGGGTTGCAAGATTCTCTGTCAAATTTTTTTATGCTAAGAAAGTCCTTATGTATGCAACGCCTGTCAGGATGAAATTTGGAGGTAAAAACGGTATTTCCATCAAAAGTTTTAATGCTCTTTACCGTCCTTGTTTTGTTTTAAGAATCCGCTCAGGCCTAATGCCCGTGCTTTCCTTAGAAGCGCCTGACAATAGTGAAACACACATCCAGCCTTTCGTGTTTCAGGAAAATTCTTATTTAGTGAAATTACCAAGGATACTTCGGAATCCGTCATGGCTAACTGTGATTTGAGTTCCGGCCAAATTTTTTCATTTTTCCAAAAACATTATCGTAAGCTGCAGTTTTTCTAGATCGCATTAATATTTGCACATGGAAATGCTTAATACGATTCGTTAATGAATAATTAAACAGAAATAAATATCACCAACTTACATATCAATAGTGGGTAACCATTAGCGTCAGAATCTGAGCGCTTTGAGAACGCCGAGGGCTATTTTAAAAGCTCCAAATATGTGAATTTCCTTGGCATTAGTCAACAGAGATCTTAAACCTTCGGCTACAAATATAACAGACACCATATCGCCTTCTCCCACTATCCCTCTGCAAAAAGGCTGTCTTGATATCTTTCCATAATTTTCACTTTTCTCACAAAGTTGTCTATATTCTTCCAATTATTGCGGCATTGACAGCTGTCTCATTGCTTTCGAAGTCGCAGGAAATGCTAGTTTGCTAGCAATATCGGTTGCAGCGCTACAAAAATCGACAGTACATTAAATTAAACATATCGGAAATGAAAATGCACTGCAGAAAAAAACTTCTCTGTAAAAACAAACTAGGTTTGTTGTATTCGAAACATTTTTTGTATTCATTTTATTCGAAGTATTTGTAATATTCTTTTTACTCGAAGTGTTCCTTTTCATTGGAATTTAAATAAAAGTATCAACAAGTATTCGAGGATTTATCGATAGCGCATTAGAATATTCGAAAAAATGCAAGAGAATGGTTTCGTGTACGCACCTTGCAGTATAAAATATAATAAATATAGACTTTACATCTTCGCTAGTCGCAGCAGCAGCATCCATAATTGAATTTCTAAGTAATAAAGAATCTTTCTTTTCCATATGGGGTAGATGGTTATGCCCTTCGCCTGTTTTTATGAATTGAAGATCTTTGCAACATGCCATTGCGAGACAACCATTTTGAATACTACTAAATACCCGGTTTTATTTGTTCTATAAAGAAATCCATCTTCTGCAAGACACGTGTAATACATAGCACTACGTCTCTCTGGGGGCACCGTAATAACTTCCATTATTGCAAATACTGAAAACGGTAGGAACAGACCACTCTAAGGTACCTTCTTTTTCTTCTTTAGCCTTCCTCGATCTATTTATGGATGCAGACCTCCTCATACTCTTTCCATTCCATTTCAGCATGTCGTTTTAAATCATCCGCCCATCGCATCTGTGGTCTGCCTCATGATCGTTTTCCCATCCAGGGTCTCCAGTCTAGCATTTGGGCATTCCATCTATTATCTTTCTGGCGCGAGTTGTGTCCGTCAAATTGCCATTTTAACCTAGCTGGTCTTTCTCTTATATCTGTGATTTTTGTTTTATTTCTTATCCATATGTTCTTTTTTCTGGCGTTTAGAGTTACCTATAGTATTTTCCGTTCCATGGTCCTTTGAGTTTTTATTAATTTATCTACGTTCTTCTTTGTCAACGTCCACGTTTGTGGGCCATAAGTCAAAACTGGTAATATGCATGAATCGAACACTTTTGATCTCAGGAATAAGGGGATCTTTGTATTTTTAAGAATATAGCCTAGTCTGCCAAAGGCAGCCCAACCTAGTTTCATTCTTCTCTTAATTACTATTTCCTGGTTGCCTTTGCTGAGTGTAATTCTCTGACCAAGGTAAATGTATTCTTATGCCTGTGCCAAATTCTTTCCTTCTATTTCGATTTTCAATATTTCTTCCATGTTTGTCATTATTTTTGTTTTCGCTAAGTTCATCTTCAGTCCCATCTTCTTAGATTGTTCGTTCAATTAATTTCGTCTGCCTACTTTAGGTTGTCTAGATAGTTACCGTTTATTGATCCATTTATTCCATTTCCCTTCCAAGTTAGGCCCTTAAATATACCTTCAAGCGCCATTATGAAAAGCTTGGGAGATATCGGATCTCCTTGGCGGACTCCTCTGTATATTGGTATTGGCTCTGTCTCTTCTGGTATTTCAATGGTGATAGTTGTTTGGTTATAAATTTCTTTGATCAGTGTCCTGTATCCATGGTCTATTCTTCTGTTCCAATGTGCCTGTTGTATTTCCCATTTCTCAATGCTATCAAACACTTTTTCATAATCTATTAAACCCACGTAGAGGTATATGGTACTCATTTGCTTTCTCAACCAGTAGTTTTGCTGCCAACAGGTGATCGACCGTGCTGAACCCTTTTCTCAACCCGGACTGTTCTGTTGATAGGTACATTTCTATTTTATTTTCAATTCTTTTTACTAATATTCTGGACAAAATTGTGTATACCTGAGATGGCAGTATTATGGGTCTGTAGTTTTTAAGTTCCAGTCTCTCTTTTTGTTTTGGCTTTCTTCCAATCTTCTATATTTGTTGTTAAATAGAATTTTTAGTATTTGTATAATTTCTTCGTCTCCTTCTACTATTAGTTCTTTATTTTGTCTTTTCCTGGGCATTGGTGGTTTCGGTTATCGCGCTTTTGATTTCATCTTCTTCAATTTCTAGGATATGATTTAGTGCATATACTTGTACGATTTGTAAGGACGTTTTGTTGTTAAGTTGTAAGGTTATGTAGGCTATTCTATCTGTTATAGATTTATAGTTATTTATTCTTGTCGCGATGTTTTTATTTATAATAAATCCTACTCCCCTTGTTCCATTTTGGTCACACTTGGAGTGGTATACTATATTTCCTGAGTTCAGTCTAATAGCCTTCTCTTCTTTTCTTCTAACCTCCGCCAGGCCTGCTATATTCCATTTCTTTTTAACTCTTCTTCCAGTTCTTGTATTCTGTCGTCTGATTTCAGAGTTCCAATGTAGGGTTGTTGTCTGTCTTCTTGTTGGTTTGTTAACTTTTGAGGAGTCGAGTCTTTGCTCCCCCCAGAACTACCGAAGTAGTGTGGGATTATGGACTTTGTGTGCTACGCACCTGGGGTGTTCGAGCCGCTATCTTATAACTCGACATTTTGAGTTGAAAGAATTTCGGCTTTAAAACGGCACGCTGGCCAGACGTGTTGGCGAGCTGGAATCTGGGATATTTAAGGGTACCATAGAGCTGTGGGTAGGATTTCTAGGTATGGACATAGTTCTCCCAAAAATGGAGGGTGGGAGAAAATCAGGTTCACATGGGCAGGTACGCTTTCCTGAAGTAGATCTATCCTTTATCGGGATCATAAAGAAGTATCTACCTGCTTCCCAACTAAGGTACCTAAGTACTTAAAAATGCAAAGTGGCACTACCGAGTCGTCGCTTGAAACAAAATTGTGTAATGGTGAAAGTTTGTATATGCAGTGTTTCTGTAGGTACTTACGGGTGTAATAAATTAAATACAGCCGGCATCTAATACTTTATTTTAAAAATGCCGCCTTTCTTTGCTTATGGTGCGGATTGCAAAACCAGGGCAGATCGACAAAAAATATAATTATAATTTATGCATTATAAAAGATACTTACCTATGTGCTCATATCACATGAATAGGTATCAACTTGCTGACAAAAGTCCTTTTGAAGGTGTTAGTCACTTTTGTTTCCTTGCATTGAAATTTACTGTTACTTTAAACGTTGGATGAATTCAATGGTTTAAACTAATGAGATAGTAAAGTTTTATTTTGTTTTTGTTTATGTGAATTCGGTTATAGTCCAGTACGGTTGGAGCAACGGAACATTACCTCTTACATTTATCAAGCAATCGTTTTTTGAAATTTTTTAATAGTGTAAAAGTAGTTTTTATGTCAATATGACGTTCATTTACAGTGACGTATCATAATGGAAGTATTTGAAAATGCTTCATAATTTAAAAAGTGCCTGTGGGAACAGCACTATTATTTTAATCAAGTTCGTACGCCAATGAGTTTCTATTGAATTACAATAGAAAAAACGCTGCAAATTGTATCAATACTTCCACGTAAAAATTTAAGTTATGCTGTCAAAATGACATTTACATTATTTGTTGTACAGAAAAATTATAGGGACAAAAATACTCACAATTAGATCAATGTCATTTAACTTAAAATGCCATAAATATGGAATGGAAAAATTTAATACAACAGCATTGCCAAAACCTTATGTCTATGCTAGGCCATTAACATTCCTGATAGAGAGGAATGGAGCTGGAAATAATTTTAAAGTTTGTAAATAGACCGCTAGGTGGCGTAACTGCTGTAGTAAATTAAAAAAATGTCTTATAAGTAACAGAAACTTAAGGAAAAGGTATAGTGAAAATATCGTAGTTGTATTTTACCCATTTTTTGTATAAGAAGTTTTTCTCTAAGTTCACAGGTTTTCCATAGGGGGAGCTGAGAAAGTTGTCAGACAAACACGTAATTATCTTCGGAACCAGTCAACGATTCTTAAAAAGTAATATTTCGTTGGAAAGGTCTTTTCTTGCGCTATTCTTTGATGCATTAAAAAGTTAAGTTTGATTAACGAACAAACCGCTAGAGGACGCTTTCCAAATATTAAAAATTTCAAGTCGATATCTTTGTTGATTTCAATTTTATACCTACTTTAAGTTCAGATCCATGGTAATGATTTTGTAGTGCCACGATCATCCAATAACACACCAGACCAACAAATCATAATTAGAGAACCAACAGCGTCTCACCCAGAGTGGACGGCTGGAATACCAGGTCCTCCAAGAGCGGGTGTTATATAGCGTTAGGTCTTAGCACTCTAATATATGTAAAAATGAAGGGATAAGAGAAGAATGTGCGGGATGAAAAATAAGAAAATAAATCCCCGGGTGCAAAACCAGACCTCACATAGAGGGAGCCCCATAGCATACGGGGTGAGGGAAATTTTGCGCGGAACTATCGGAGCCCATTATTTTAAACCCCAACCAACAATACAAGCAAACACGATGCAAAACACAGAAGAAGTAAGACTCTAAAGAAAAGAACGTGGAACCTACAAGGTTTAGCAACAAAGAAAAAGGAAGTAACAATATAAATAGAAAAGAGGAGTCCAGATATGCTGATATTGACGGAAACAAAGAAAAAGGGCACATGTCAAGAAATATATGGTAATTATATCCATATACGGAGTGGGGTAGGAAAGAGCCTACGAACAAAGAGCGCAGTTTCAATATTGGTTTAAAGAGACTGAGAAATAAAATACTTGAATGGAAAGAAGCGACTATTAAAAATAAAAGTGAAAATAAAATGGCAGAATATGACAATGTGTATATGTACAAACGACGACGCACGTGTAGATGAGAAAGAAGAATTTTTTAACATCCTTGAAGAACAAATAGAAAGTGTGAGTAAACAAAGTGAACTAATAGCAATTGGAGGCATGAACAGCAGGGTTGGAAGGGAACTAAACGGTACAAGAGTGGGAAGATATAGAGAAGAGGTCGTGAATGAAAATGGGAAAATACTACTCTTCCTATGTAGAATACATAGGTTGATGATAGCCAATACCTTTTTTGAACACAAGACATTCGCAAATACACTTGGATTCATCCCACAAGGGAACTCAAATCAATTATTGACTTAATAATTGTTAGAAGAGACCGGAAGATGAAAGTACGGGATGTAAGAGTATATAGACAGCCGGAGTGCGGATGAGACCATAAAATGGTAATAGGAAAATGTGTTCATGTAGTAAGGACCACAGCGAAAGAACAGGAAAATGCAGAAGATAAACTAAAAGAACTGCAGAAACTATACAAGGGCAGACTGGAAAATATCGGATGAAAGAAGCCCAAATTAAATCTACGAACATATAAAGACAAGTACCTACAAGGCAGCAAACGAGGCTTTAGCAATAGAACAAAGAAAGGTAAAAAGAAACGAGACCTATAACATAGAGCTAGAAGAAATGATAAGATACGAAAAGGAATGCTATAAGGATTGGCTAAATAATAAAACCCATACAAAACAGAGATATGTCGAAAGTAGAAGAAAAAAATGAGCATTGGGACAGTGTGTGCAGGAATATAAGTAACACAATAGGCCTCAATCAATCAAAAGAAGTATGGCGGATAATTTGTAGCCTAAGGTAAGACACAATAAACAAAAACCACATAACATTAATACCACCACTGAAATGGAAAGAACACTACGAAGATCTATTACAACAAAAACGACAGCAATATATGACAGAGCAAAGGGAAACAGAAGGAAAGCACAAGAGAAAGAAATAATTAGAACGGATGTAGAAAAACACTCATACATGATGAGGAAGCTGAAGGAGGAATCTAGCAAATGGAGATTTACGCAAATTTCAATAAAACGGCATACATGTGCACTGGGGAAAAGAAACAGAACTGAACATAGAAGGAGGAATGATAAAGACTCATGCGGAATATAAGTACTTAGGTTCAGTCATAAATAGTATAGGCAAAATTGACAAATAAGATACTAGACAAACTGAGAACAGTGGAATTGTATTTCATGCGACGAAGCTTGCAATGGACACGCAGAGACAGAAAACAAACAGAAGAGATTTGAGAGAGATGGAAGTGGAAATGTCAATGAAAACAGGATTTTAAAATGGTATGCCCACGTTTAAAGAATAAATGAAGAAACGTTACCCAAAGCAGTCATGAACTGGTCATCTGAAGAAAAAAGGAGAAGAGGTAGACTAGAAAGGAAATGGAAAACATGTCTCCTGAACATTATGGAAGAGAAGAGACTAAACGAGGGAGGTTGGGGGATAGAGATATTGGAGAACGGTAAACTCTTGAAGAGAAAAAAGCCAAGAGAGAGTGAGGGAGAGAAAATATAAAAGTAAATGGTTATAATTGAAAAACCAAAGAATTTGTGAAACGGCATTTAACCTTGGAACTTAACAAATAAGAATATGAATGTTAAACGCTTCTAATTATTGCATGTTAAATTGGGATAGCATTCCAAAATAAATAGTGTAGTTCAAATATACCTTAACCTATGTTATACATGTACGCGAAACAACTGTTTCCTGGTTTGAGTAAAAAACAATTGTCTGTCTAAAGTACCGAAATGAAAATTAATTGGTTTATCAAGAAACACTGTTAAGGTTAATACGATTAAAACAGTGTTATACCACACTTACCTTGGGATATATATATATATATATATATATATATATATATATATATATATATATATATATATATATATATATATATATATATTATATGTGCATATTGTGAACCAAAACGAAGATCGAGCAGAGGATTATTACCTACAGTTATGTAAGAAACCCTGTTTTTGTATAATACTGAAATAAGTCGAGTGTTGAAAGTAGATTTGATGTTCTTTTGCATTATATTCATTAAAATTATTGATAGAGTAAATAGATTGTATTAGAACTTGACCATTGAATCTGTATGTTATATGTTTATAGATTAAGTAGCTGGATGCAGGACTGTTAAGATTTATATAAGAGATTTCAATGTTTGTGACATTATACAATAAATTTGTTACAATTATACTAAGTGTTTAACTTAAACATGGGTAGCCGATTTTTGCCTTGGAATTAATTGTTTCAGTTTAATGTAAATTAAAGTAGATAAAACTTAATTGGTAGTAGAGAATAAAGCTTACAGTAATACTTAGATTGATAGATAGATCAACATAAATGTTTCAATACCTCAATTATTTTAATTTTAAAGTGATTAAAAGACTTATTTGTCATTGTTCCTAAGTAAAGGGAGCGTATAACACACCAGTTGTATATTATTAACTTAGTTCATAAATAATTTGAATGTAATTAACATTTATAACTAAAAGTTGTAAGCTGCCTTTGCTTACTCTGCAATTTAAGTTTAACTCTAATTGCCTCGGTCTAGCTCAATCGGTCTTTAATAATGTAAAAATGAGAGTTGTTCGTTTGTTGGGGTTGATCACTAATTATCAGGTTCGTCCACACTGAACAATATACTCGTAAGGGTTTCATACATGTACTATACCTATTTTTTTACAAAAGCCAAATATTCACACTTAATTAGTAACTTAACTAGCATACAAAAAGATAAAGGAAAACAATTCGGATAAAAAAATAGACAAATAACGGATATTATAAGTGATCTGGCACATCCAAGATATATTTAAACAAACTAACTAATATGTACAGGGGCTTTCTTAACTAACTATCTATTTACAGTATAATGTTAATTACGGTGGATTAAGACATTTTCTAATTACATTTAGTAATTAGCGAAAATTGTAGTAAAAACAGAATTGGTGGTGTTTAGGAATTATTTATCTCTGAAATTAAATATGGATATTCTCCTGAGTATCCTGGGTGTGGGCACGCGTAACACGTTGGCCGATTGGATGTCTTGCGCTTCTGGTTTCGATAGCAAGAGTAGTAGCCACCTGGGGTGCTTCTAACGCTGGGCCAGTTTTAATAATAACAATAAAGTATAAACCTTCAGAAACGTTTCGTTTAAAGATTAGTTATGAGGAACAAGATAAACCAAACGTTTTACAGGTACGGAATTGTTGAAGGATTATTCCTTGAAGTCTGGATTATCGCGACTTGCGATTTGGATCAGATACAGGTTCAGGATTCCCGATCAGAAGTAAAGCTTTATCCTAGCCTGGGAACGGTACCTTTTGGTATTAAGAACTGTTAAATAAATAGGATGACAGGACACGTTTTACGTGCGCTGGCAATTAGTAATGCTGTTAATCAAGAGGTATGATATCCTTTGGATATCTCACAATGCTTCAAACGAAACTCTTTTAAACTGGTTAATTACGTTAGTGAAGATGGAAATGTAATGCTCATTGTTGTACGTAATGTCTTCATAATTTACAAAACTGGGTGACCGAAATGTGATTTTGTTTCGGGCGGCTTGTTACTTTCAATCTGTCGGTTTGTAATTTTCCGGTGAAGGCGTGTTGGGGTGAGTTTGTGTAAGGTGTGTAGAATATCAATTAAAAAATTCTGGGCTTATACCCGTTGCGCTCTTTAATTGATACCCGGGGGATTGCTAGAATTTAGGCGAATACCTTTCTATACAATGAATTAAGTAAAATGCTACGTCTGGAATATTCCCCACGTCGCGTCGTTTACTGGCGTAAGTATACTGTTGTATAATTAACGTACATGCAGGTGACCACATATTTAAGCAGTAGTAAACCCTGGTGATTAGCGCGGGACTGCATTCGGACCGAGAATGCGGAAAGTATGAGAATGAGCGTCTGTAGCGCGTATCTCCCTCTTATTAAAAACGTCGGAAGGCGGAAACGGCTTGTGGCGGTGATTCTAACTCCGAGATTGGTTGTTAGGCTGGAAGGGACTCTGACAGAAAACTCTCAACGTTTTTGAAGCAACGTCGGAGGATATATATATATATATATATATATATATATATATATATATATATATATATATATATATATATATATATATATATATATATATATATATATATATATATATATATATATATTATTATTTATTTGATGATTTCTGTAATTTAATTAAATCAGGTTAATTAACAAATAAATTAATACAAACAATTTTTGTAAAGGATGCTGGGTTTTTACAAGGTCAGAGTTTAATTTAATTAATCTAAGACACATTTTTCACTGAATGAATATTAACAGGTAGATTAAGTAACCTTATACTATTATTACATCGAATGATTTAGAAGTAAATTCAATACTAACTTCAATTACAGTTACGTTATATTGATAGATTGAATCTTCCATAACATTACTAAATATTAATAAAGCTCGATTCACAATTCAAATTAAGATACCTTACCAGAGTTGGTCATGGTTAGTTTCCATTGGAATTAGCATATAACAGTATCAATACTGAATCAATAATCGGAGATACGTTTTGAGCTTGCTGAATATAAAATTTAGAATTATTGTTATTTGTCGAAGTTTAACATTTTATGTTGAATGTAAATTATAATCACATGCTGTTCATATATTAAAAAGCTATCCTGGGTAATAATAAATAAGGAAGAATAATTATTTTATTCTATCTTACTCAATCGTTGTGCAATTGTATAGAGTGCTAGTCAAAAGTCCCCTCCCCCCCTTGTATCTTTTGAACGGTTTTACTTATACTAATGAAATTTGGAGGGTGAATATTGGCCACAGTGACCAATAATTTTAAATAGTACGTTATGGCAAGTGACATCTCGTTTGAAAGGTATTAAAATTACCTATTCAGTAATACTAATTTTGTTAGAGTTTAGGTTGATTTTGATAGAAAAATTAAATAAATACTAAAATTATAGTTTGGCATTTAATTAATCAAGATTGTAAAGTCTGCCTCTGGTTAATTGTCAAAAAAGTTGACGTTTTTTAATTCTCTCGTTGTTTTTACTTTGATAAGTTTTTATACCTTGACTATTCAGTTTAATTATTCTTTAACGCGACGTTTAAGTGTCTACATAGACAAAATGGTACGTATGGTAGCCGGCAAAGTAGCAGCTATCTTAATAATTGGTGAATGTAGAAACAAAATTTCATCCATACAAATTAAAAATGGTGCACCAACTTTCAGATGATGACCCCGACCGACGATTAGAATTCTGTGAAAATATGTCCAATCAAATTATCCAACACCCAGACTACATAAGATCAATTTGTTTTAGTGACGAAAGTACTTCCTTCCTCAATAGAAACGTTAACACACAAAATGTGAGATATTGGTGACACAAATCCTCAAATCTTTCGTGAAAAACATACTCAGAAAAAGTAAATGTTTGGGCAGGTATTTTGGGAAACCACATAGTTGGACCTGTTTTTCTCAATGCTAACTTAACCGGTGAAGTGTATCTGGATATGTTACAAAACGCAATTGAACCGTTAATTCTTGAAATTTTGGAAGATAATCTAGATGAATTCGGCAACTTAGAAATAACGTTCCAAAGAGATGGTGCTCCTGCACACTATTATGGTGCAGTAAGACGTTACTTGGATGACGAATATCGTGGCAGATGGATTGGACGACGAGGTCCGATAGAATGGCCAGCTCGGTCACCAGACCTGACACCATTAGATTTTTTTCTGTGGGGGTACTTAAAATCTAAGGTTTACGCTACAGCACCTGCCAGTATGCACATTTTGAAACAAAGAATTGTTGAAGAATGTAGAGCAATTTCCACAGACACATTTGAACTAGTACGACAAGAGTTTAGCAATAGGATGGATTACTGTCAAGAATTAAGTGGAGCACATTTCCAACATTTACTATAAGAATTGGTCCTTGAATCTTGATTAATTAAATGCCAAACTATAATTTTAGTATTTATTTAATTTTTCTATTAAAATCAACCTAAACCCTAACAAAATTAGTATTATGAATAGGCAATTTTAATACCTTTCAAACGAGATGTCACTTGCCATAAGGTACTATTTAAAATTATTGGTCACTGTAGCCCTGTGACGTCATATATGACTATTACGTCACTTGTCATGACTAGTTGAGAAGCTTATATCCGTTTATATTCACCCTCCAAATTTCATTAGTATAATTAAAACCGTTCAAAAGATACAGGGGGGAGAGGGGACTTGTGACTAGCACTGTATAAAGTTTCATTACAATTTGACCCCCAATGTGGTGGGAAATTTTTAAATTTTAACTTTCAAACAAATCCTTACATTTTAGAGCTTATCCTGTGAGGCACGAATGCCCAACGTTTTATTACATTTTGTCCCCTAACATGTCGGCATAGGTTAGCTGTTACATCACAATTTGTAATCCAACCCGTGGGGCTTAAGTCGCTATAGCTTTATACATCCTTGCAGTTTGTTCCCAACCTTGCAAAAATAAGTGATTTAATTTTTTAAAGCGATGAGAAGACGGCAGGACTAGAGTTGGTTGTGCACAGATTGGAGGTTCTTGGTTAATCGCTTTAAAGAAATTTCAACTTCAACTTTTTTCAACTAACATCTAAAATTAAAATAAACACACACCAAAAACATAACCACAATAAATAACTTTCTCACAATCCACATTACTCCCCCAAACAATTTCAAGTTTCAATACTATTATTTGTAATTTCCAATTTATCAATACATAAAAACCCACTCCACATTCCATCAATACCTTAATCACAACATTTACAAAGATTCAATAATAACTTCCACTTTTACAATTATAAAACAAACATTAATCAAATCCTTTAAATTAAACATCCCCCACAAAATTCATGAATCCCTAATTAAAATTTTCCCTTAAAAACCACCCACTTACAATACTAAATACCTTCTCAAATACCATCTCAAAACCTTCAATTTTTCATTCATAAACTTTCATCAAATTACCAATACCTCATTATACCCACAAATTTCCAACTCAACTTTAACAAATTTCAAACCATCAACCTACCCTAATTCAAAAATTAAAACCAACAAAAAAAACACCACTCCAAATTTAAATAAAACTACACAACAAACTTACTAGTACTTTACGAAACACAAGCCACACCACCCCAAAACACAATACCACACACACAGCAGACAACACACACAACACAACAACACACACCACACACACAAACAACACAACACCACACGAACCACTCAACACACACACCACAAAACACCACACACAAACACACACCCACACACACACTCCACACTCAACACACACACACACACCCCAACACACACACATACAAACTCACACAACACTATCACAAACACACTCACACACCTACACATTACACATAAATCACAAACACACCACAACATTCAAATAACACTCCACAATCACACTCCACACCACACCACACACTCCACCACACACACTCACCAACTCCACACACACACTCACACACCCACAACCACACACACACACTCACACACTCACACACTCACACAACTCACACACCACACTCACACACACACTACACACTCCACACTCCACACTCACACACTCACACACACTCCACACTCCACCTCACACTCACACACCACACCACACACACTCACCTCACACACTACACACTCCACACTCACATCCACACACTCACACATCCACACCTCACACACCACACCCACACACTCACACACTCCACCCCACACACCTCCCCACACTCACACCCACACACCTCACATCACACCTCCACACCTCACACACCCACACTCACACACTCCACACACACTCCACACCACACTCCACACCTCACACCCACACACACTCCACACTCCACACACTCCCACACTCCACACACACACACCACACACCACACACACCCACCATCCACACTCACACACTCACACCTCACAACCCACACAAATTACACAATAAACTCCACACCTCCACCTCCAAAAATTCAAATCAAACTCACACACTCAAAACTAAAAATACACACTATTACATACACACTCAAACTCCACAACACTCCACACTCACACCTCCAATTTCACACCTCACAATAACCCCACATTTCAAAACCTCAAAACCCACACAATCCACACCCCAAACCACAACAACAACAATAACCTCCACAAACTCCACACACACCAATCCCCCACACAACACATACACAAACTCCCCTCCCACTCCACCTCAATCCCCCACACCCCCCACCTACACACACCCTCCACCACCCACACACTCCACCCAAACTCCCCCCACACACCCACCTCCACCCACCCCACCCCCACACCCCCACACCACACCCCACCTAACACCACTCACACTCACACCTCCCCCACTCCACCTCCACCCACACTCCCCACACTCACACCTCACACCACACACTCACACACTCCACACTCACACACACACACTCACACACCCACACCTCCACACACCTCACACACTCACACACCCTCCCACACCCACTCCACACCACACCTCACACTCACACACTCACACACTCCCACACACTCCACACACTCACACACCACACACACTCCACCTCCACACCCACACCTCCACACCCTCACACCACCACACTCACACCACACCACACACCAAACCACACTCCAACCAACACACTCCACCCAACCCCACACCACCCACCCACCCACACCACCACACCACACCACACCACCACACCCACACACCACCACACACCACACACACACCACACATCACACACACCCACCACACCACACACACACATACACCACCACACACACACACTCACACCACACCACTCCACACCTCACACACCCACACTCACACACTCACACCTCACATCCACATCACACACACACTCACACACTCACACACTCACACACCACTCACACACTCACAACCTCACACACACACACCACACACCACACACCACACACCCACACTCACACCACACCACACCCACACTCACCCACCACACAACTCACACATCACACACTCCACACTCCACACACTCACCCCACACACACTCACCCCACAACACAACTCACACCTCCACACACCTCCACACACCCAACTCACACTCCACACTCACACTCCACACACTCCACACTCACACCCACCTCACACACCACACACCCACACCTCACACCACCTCCACACACTCACACTCCTCCACACCACACCTCACACACACACACACCTCACACTCACACCCCACACACTCCCACTCACACCACACACTCCACACTCACCACACACCTCACACACTCCACACTCACACCACACTCACACACACACTCACACCACACACTCACACACTCACACACTCCACACACTCACACACCTCACACCACACACTCCACACTCACCCCCACTCCACACACCCACTCCACACCACACACCTCACACCACACACTCCACACCTCACACACACTCCACCTCACACCTCACACCTCACACTCCACACACTCCATCCACACTCCACACACTCCCCCACACTCACACACTCACACACCTCCACACACCTCACCCACACACCACACCACACACTCACACACTCACACCACACACTCACACTCACACACTCACACCTCACACACTCACACACACACCTCCACACTCCCCTCACACACCACTCCCCCAAACCACTCACACACTCCCCCTCCACACACTCCCACCTCACCACTCACACCTCACACACTCACACACTCCCACACACTCCACCACTCCCCTCCCCACTCCACACCTCTCCACACACTCACACACTCACACACTCACACTCACATCCACACTCACACTCACACACTCACACACTCACACACTCACACTCACACACTCCACACACTCCACACTCCCACACTCACACACTCACACTCACACATCCACACTCACACCTCACACACCACACACTCACACACTCACACACTCACACACTCACACATCACACTCACACATCACACACTCACACTCACACACTCACACTCCACACACTCACACACCTCACACACTCACACTCACACACTCACACCTCACACACTCACACACTCACACTCACACACTCACACACACTCACACTCCACACACTCACACACCACACACTCACACACCTCACACACTCACACACACCACACTCACACACTCACACCTCACACCACCTCCACCACACACCCACACACTCACACACTCACACTCACACTCACACCACACTCACACACTCACACACTCCACTCACACCTCACACACACCACACCTCACACACTCACACACCACACACACAC
>JARFJB010002390.1:0-75000 GCA_036346205.1 Vesta saturnalis | reverse complement strand
ATGTTAGAGATAAGTGCTACAGAGTGTTCAAACGATCTAAACTTGAAATTCAAAAATATCAGTTTCCCAAATATACTTTTACGCTGTCTTCAAGAAAATCAGAAACCACATAATTCTTCATAAGTGTGTCCTATACCTATCTCTCAATTTTTATGAGTTATTATTTTTTTTTCTATATTATTCAATATTTCAATGGCCTTTCTTACGATTATTCGCAGTAGCCATAAAATTTGAAAACAAGACAGACAGAAAGTAGCATTAAATACTAAACACTAACATAGATATAAATTAACTCCAACAGAAAATATATTAAATTATCATAAGAATTTGATATAAAATAAACGAACATTCTCAAGTCATAGGATAATTCAACAGTTACTAATAAGTTCTTCTTAAGATACGTTCGAAAAGGTGTTCCTCCTGCTGGATGTATACATTTAGTTGTTTTATTACGTTTTCTCTCACATTTCCCAGCATCTCCAGAGTTATCGTTCCACAAGCGCGTCATATCCTATCTTCCATATCGTCTTTCACAGTGGGAGATGTGACATATATACGTTCTTTAATATATCCCCATAAGGGCCACTGGAAAAAATTCCACGCCCAATCCATTTTTAGGGGTAATTATCATCTAAAAATTCACATACCTCGTGGTGGTAGCGTGGAGGGGCACCGTCCTGTTGCAGCCACATATTCTGTCGTTTATTATTACTAATCAGGTGAAGGAGGTTAGGCAAAACTTTTTGGAGGAACTGACGGTATATACGACTAATCTCGGGAGTCTTAGAAAAGTACGGTCTAATAATTCTATTGTGGGGAATGCCACACTAAATATTTATATACAAGTGGTTTTGGTGTCGGACAAAAATGGATTGTTCAATGCGTAATAGTGCATCTTATGAGGATCTACCAATTGCGTGTAAACGTAGCCTCGCATAATATAAGCCAAAACGTTTGAATTAATCTCAAGTTGAGCAATAATCCACTTTAAAAAATTTACTGGTTTTTTTAAGTCGCCATTGCCTGATTCCTGGTGTAATTCAATATGGTCCAATGGACAGTTGATTGTGATGTTTCACATGATGTTGCTATCTGTCTACTGACATGCGGGTTTTCTTCAATATAAAGCCGAATTTCTTTTTCTTAGTTCTTGGTATTTCTACCACTTTGCGTTTTATATAAACCATGCTGCCTCTCCTAACTCATAAACTGTGTGAATTAATTCACTCTTAGAGTAATTCATTATTTAACTACTATACAAAATCACAAGAAAAACCATTGAAATATTGTATAATATCAGAAAAATCAATATAACCCGAAAACAGTGAGGGATAGGTATAGGACGTACTTAATTTAATATATTTAACGCATCGTGAAAACATAGAGGGTGTTCTATTAGAGATAAGTGAATTTTTTTTTCATAAACTTAAGTTTGGTCTTTCCTTGGTCCAAATATAAAACTTTTCCTAGCAAAACACAACATGGTATGTTATAATAAAGTTATATCTGCAAATACGGTTTTTTTTTGGATAAAATTCGAATTATTTCAAGAACCGTAAATTTTACATGCATGAAAACTGTATAAAAAGAATGACATACAGGATGTTCCGTTAAAGATACTAACTTTGTCTTGTCATGCTTTTTGGAACTCTCTGTGTAGTCACGCACACTTACTAGCCATATAATATGATAAATACATTTTGTTGGCAACACCAGTTTACCATGTCGTTGACCCACCCGATAAACGCTGTTTTGTGAAGGTCGACCAACGGTCATATTTCGAAAACTACTGGATGTACAAATTTAGCGAAAAAAATTTAATTAAAGTGGCCGTGAGAAACTCCAGGAAATTATCTGTAAGTTCTGAATTGATCGGCAAAGGGGTGCAATAGAAAAATAAATATTAAAATTACAAAAATTCCAAGTTTGGTAAAACCATTAGAAAGCTTAGATAATTTTGCATCATTTTGGTTTAAGATTGATTGGCGTACTGACCGTAATAAGTGCCGGGAAGCTAGTGAAAGTGCAATCATTTCAATCACTGTAGCTTCTAAACGACTAATCCGATTTTAGTAAAATTAAGTTTTTTTGAAGAGAAAGGTAATATTTTATTTTCGTATCTACAGGTACGAAATAGTTCCTAATAGCATTTCTATAGATCACAATTTGTAATAATGGCAGTTTTTTTTAATTTACCCGAATACCTAACCATACGGTATAACTATGATACCATGATCGAAAAGTAGATAAATTTACAAGAAAAGAACTGAAATCCACAGTTCCATATCTTCGTTCGTTATTCCAAAAGAAAATTGTAAAACTTTAATTGAAGAAATGATTATTATAAAAATTAAAAATTGTTATTAATTTTATTAAATACATAAATAAAAAGTTTACCTCGAGTAGGATTTGAACCTACGACCTGTACAGGTCGTAGATTAAAATTTTTAATTACATATTTACCTTTGAACTTATTCGTTCATAACAAAAACTTATAATAATTATTATGAAAGTTACGAGTTTAAGTAATTCATGAAAAAAATATGTTTGATGTTTATGTCTGTATAGGTTTGTCACTCATTACTCCTATGGTTCATAAACTACTTTAAACTAACATTACCATGGAAAGCTTTTAATGTAGGAATTCTAATACGTTATTTTCAAAAATAAACCTAGATACCTGTGAAATAAAATTGACAGGTTTCCATGGAGATAAATAAATTGAAATAGTTGATTTAATTTTGATAGGTGTTGTGTTCTCCCGGATTCTTTTTGAATTTATTTTTACATAATCAAAATTTGTGCTTGCGATATGCTTGCCGTATATTTCAAATGTTTTTAAAATGTACCTGTTGCTGAACGAGAATATGCTACCAGATATCCTAAACAAAGGCCCTATACTAGAAGAATGTTTTGGCGACTGGTAATACGTTTAAGACAAACGCAGTATATCTTAATTTCAGAATTTGCGAAGAACATAAGAATTTTAATATTTATTTTCAATTGCGGCGAAATACGGAACTCAAAAATAATTTCTACGATTTTCTCGTGGCCACTTTAATAAAATTTTTTTGGTAAATTTGTACGCCCAGTAGTTTTCGAGCTGAGCTTAATGAAACAACCGGTACAGTGTGTCCCGATTTCTTTATTTTTGTGCTTTTTAAAAGATATTTTTGTTATTATCAAAGATAGAAGTTTGCAGTTTTTACATTCACTTACTACCTTGTTGACCTAGATTTCATGGCAAAATCGAAAATTTAGTATCTTCTTTTATTTTCAACTTATAGCCAAACGTCGATATTCCTGCAATTTTTTCAGTCTTGTACCTCAATTAATACTATTATACTAATATATTTTGTAAATGGTACTTATATATTGCGAAGTGCCCAATTCAGTAACGTGCTTAGAATTTTTCTAGGGGGTGCGGTTTTTAAGTAATAATATAAACTTGTATTTTTTTAAATGGGAATTATAGTTGGCTTGGCAACCATCAGCTGCAGTTGTTTCTTAGCTTTTCAAGAATATAATAATGGGCATTCCTGAGAAACATCTTCCAAATATTTTTTTTTCAACAGAACGGCGCCCCAGCCAATAATGCTTTGGCAGTGAAGAATTACTTAGAAGACTGTTTCCCAAATCGTTGAATTGCAACATTCCGTTCGGTATTATGACGGTTTTGATAAATCACTATAGGAAGAAATCTAGTATTGACAGATCTGGAGATCGTGGCCGCCGTAACACCGAACCGAATGTTGTAATCTAACGACTTGGGAAACGGTTTTCTCAATAATTCTCACAACCAAAGCATTATGGACTGGCACCCGCCTTGTTGAAAAAATATTTGGGAGATGTTCTTCAAGAATGTCTATATTTATATTTGGGAGATCTGAGAAAGAACTGCATCTGATGGTTACCAAGCCAACAACGATTACCATTTAAAAAATGCAATATTATTGCTCAGCAACTGCACCCCCTAGAGAAATTCTAAGCACGCTACTGAATTCGGCACTTCGAAATATACGTAGATGACCCATTTGAAATGGGAGCACCCCTGTATAATGCACATTTTTCTACCGATATCGAAAAAAAAATTTTTGGAATATTAAGCATCAAAAATTGTATCATGGCACAAATTTTCATTTTGAAGCCACGTCTTTCTTTCCTTGCCAAAAAGGGAACAAGTTTATTAGGCAATTTTTTTCGAAATTTGACTACGCCACTGGATTCATAATGCTTAAGAACAACTCAAATTTTCACTAAACAACCAAATTTTTAATTTTTACAAGGTTGTCTCACCTTTTGATTAAATATTGAGATATCTTAAATGATTCTAAATATAATTAGGACCTTAAATACCCGTCATCTGATTCTCACACAGTCCCTTGAGCAGGATTTTCAAATGCAATTTCTTTGCTCATTATCTTATTCAACGGCTATTGTGCGGAATTACATTCTTTGAACCATCTCCGGAATTCTTTGGATGAAAACCGTTTGAAATGGGACATCATAATGCACTAATTCTCCGATATCGAAAAAATTTGAATACATTTCAAACTGCTTCTAAACTCAAATTTTCCCTAGTTCCTTTTTCCAGTTTGAACACGTATGTTTAAATCTTGTAAGTAACAAGTTCATTAGGCAATTTTATTCCAATTTGACTCCACCCTGGATTCCTGATGCTTTAGCACATAGCTTTAACTTTCATAAACCAAATCTTTCAATCTATTTTTTACATAGATTGTGGACAAATTAAAAAGCAAATACAAAGTAGATCACCGCAGTTGTGGTAAAAATAATTTTTTTGTCCGGTCTAGAGTTCTAACTCATGAAAATATGGTAAAATGGTGTTTAATTTAATTTATAATCGAAATGCAATGAGATTTTTTGAAATCAACAGAAACACATGTTTTAACAAGAGTATAATCATAAAAATGCAAATTCAGAAAAAATCAAAAACAGTTTTTAAACTTTGGTTCCCTCCACCAAGCCTTCATTCACTTCAATACATTTTTCATACCGCTGTCACATAGTTCCAGCTGTTTCTGGGGCGATTTTTGTACACTTTTTGAACAATAAAATCGCACAAGAAAACATCGAGTGGTGTCAAATCAGGGGATTTGGGTGGCCACCCGATTAATTCACTACCTCGACCTATACAGAGCCGAGGCAAATGATCATTTAGCCATTATTTAATAATTCTGGGATTGTGCACAGAGCAGCCATCTAGTTGAAAATGCAGGTTAACTCTCTCTGCAACCAGAAGGTCATCAACAGCATCCCATAAGTCCGTTCTTAAAAATTTCAAGAAATTTAACGCGTTTAATTTGTCGTCGAAAAAGAATGGACCTATAATTCTTTGATTCAATATTCCGCACCATACATTGACCTTTCGGAATATTGATTTTTGCAATTGATAACCCAATTTGGGTTTTTGGAGGCTCAAAATCGACTATTTTGCGATGAAACAGCACCATTGGTAGTGATGGTCGTTTTATCACTAAATAAAATACACTTTAAAGAACTCCTGTTATTGGGGTATTATTCTTGTGCCCTGAGACTAAGTTCTAGGCGTTTTTCTTCATCGCTTTCTTCCAGTATATGTAAGAATTTAGGTTTAAATATTTTTGTTTTATTTTTTTAAAGGCATTTCCGTATGTTTTCTCTTGGTAAATTTAAATATATGCTACCCACGCTTAAACTTGCATTCGGGTTATTCCTACAATAATCCAAAATAATCTGATCGTTCCCAGTTTTCCTTCTTTCATTGCTTTTTAAAATATGTTTGGATTCAGCACCGGTTTCATAAAAAAAAAGATTTATTCTGTGCAGCCACTACAGCTAATAGGAGGGCGGTTTGGATGTCTATTATTGAATATTCTACATACCTCTCGTTCGCTTCTATCATTGTCTCCAAAAAGACGCACAATTTTAATTTTTTCTTGTAATGTTAACTGTGCAGCCATTACATAAAACATCTTATTTAGTTTAAATTGATTTAAGTTTAACAAATATGAATAGAATATGTACTTAATAAGTACCAGGGCAATTACAATTATCAGCTATTCCAAAACTTTTTGAAGGTATTGTTAGGAGTATTTTATTTCCATTACTTAAATGTACGATTACAGATGAACACAAGGCTTCTTTTCTAACCGATCTGTTACAACAAATCTCTTAAGCTATCATCACATCTCCAATCTTTGTGCAAAATATTCATCTTGACGCAATATACGAGGATTTTGAAAAGGCGTTTGCTAGTTAATTATTATTATTATTATTATTATTATTATTAACCACTTCTTATTTCAGAACTCTCGCATATAGGTTTCTGTGGTCCATTATTGTCTTGGCTTAGCTGTTATCTTACGGATCGTATTCTAATGATTAAGTATAAGAAATTTGTGTCCAAATTTATATTTGTTACATCTGGTGTACCACAAGGCGCTCATTAGACTCCATTGTTATTTTAGTTTTTGTAAACGCCGTCAAAACCTGTAATTCAATCTTCTAAAATTTTGTTCTTTGCGTATGATATAAAAATATTTGAAGAAACTGGAATTTATCTATCGTTGTACACAACAATTCTGCAGTAATTACGTTCTCAAAAAATTATGTATTTTGCTTGAGTCCGCTCAATGTTTGAATACTGCTCTCAAGTCTAGTCACCTCATTACTCCACCTACATAATAAAACTGGAAAATCTTCAGCATAAATTTTACGTTTTTTTTTATTCAATACAAGGTTATTTACTTAAAGCTACATTCATTACTCTGTTCATATATTTAAACAGTAAAACTGTGCTTGATCGTCGACAACTTTTTGACCTTTTATTCCTTTTTAAACGAATAAATGAATACGACCTATTTACAGAATTCTCCAATTGAGAGAATTGGTTAATGGAATCCAAATATGGAATTGTTTCAAAATTCTTTAATATTGATAGACTGTGCTACTTTTATGTTTGTCCTCGCTTTTATCTCTCGTATCAGGATTAATGAATGTCACTACTTTGTGAATACGTGGAGAATGAGCGGTAGCCGGTTATAACAAGTTTATTTGGTTATAATAATGTAAAATAAAACAAACTTTCAAAAGGAAATAATAAAATAAACAAATTAAACTAAATATTGAAATAAATAAATAAATGATGTGGCTTTTCAATTTTATGAAAGAGTGTTGTATGGAAAGGGATGGTTATTGACTTTAAAATGATTGGTTTAAAGGGTCAACTAATTACCTCATACCCTTGTCACGTTTAGGCACCTTTCTCAGGATTGGTGACCAAGAATTTTTTGCATAAACGTGTTCGTAGATGAGCAAATGCGAGATGAATTTAGGGGAGATGTATGAATATATCTGGTTAGGGAATACTGGTAATAGGATTACTAGTCTGGTTACTGGGCAGGATAATACCTAGGTGCAGGATTAATTTACAAAGGGATGCTGGACAGGATCCTAGTCGGGCTAGTAGTTATCGGGTACAAGTCAGGCTACTAGACAGGAAAGTAAATTACAAGAAGGGGATTAAGGAATGAAATGTCGGGCGTGAGGGTGAATTAATTAATGAATGTGAAAGTATATGGGAATGTTGTGAGAGTCGCTGAATTTGAATGTGTATGCTAAGGGATCTGGTATATATAGGTAATTGGGATGGAGTGGGAAAGGAGTGGACAACTGATAATGTTTATTAATAATGATAACAGTTGTGGAAGAAAACAGGAAATAAGTTTTGACAAGGAAAATTTATAGTAAGGATTTTTAGGATCATTACAATATATTGAACGATATTGAAGAATTTATTTGTTACCGGTAATTGATTATGTAATGTTTTTTCGTAAATGTGATTTACAAGATGATTGTTTGCATTGTCAAAACATGCAGTATTTTTTCGTATAAAATTGCTTTCTGATTAATTCTTTCCTTATTAGGTCTGCAATGGCAGTTTCCAAAATCAAATCCGTTACATCTTAAATCCGTTTTCTATTTATATTTGTTAAATTCTGAAGATTCGATACATCGAACCTTATATTTTATCATTACACATCATTTTGCACATATGGTTTCAATCCTTAAATTTCAAGAAAATGAATCAGCAAAAATTTACAACTATGCAACATGATGTTTTATTTAAACTAAATATTAGAAACACTTTCAAATGCGTTTTAAAGGAAATACACAAAAACCCTTTGCTTAAATACGCATTGCCCCTTAATATATGAATTACAACAATATTTGTTCTGTAAGTTTAGTTACTGAACATAACCTTGTTTACATTTTTGAAAAGCATAAGAAAAAGGCTTTTCAATCGGGGAAAATGACGTTTTGTTACTTAAAAATAAAACTAAAAAATTTGGTTAGATATGGCAACACAGCATACTGTCACGGCCGCGTTAAAATGTATCAATTAATGTGGCATTTATTCTGTAACTCTTCAGCTGTTGAGCATAATATAACAGCGTTTACATTTATAAACAAAGAAACAGATGTTTTAATGGGGAGAAAAATATATGATCCCTATGTCTAGAAGAACATACATAAGTTAAAAGCTATCCACTAGATTTGATTTTTGAATTCATTATCGTAATCTACGCTAAAAATTACACAAAAGCTAGTGTCTGTAGTCAATTAAGCTAGTTATAACGAATTTTAGAAATAGGCAAAAATTGACAATTTAAAGGGTAGCGAGCAAATGAAAAGAAAAGGAAACAATTGATATATATATATATATATATATATATATATATATATATATATAGATTTATATAGAAGACGAAAAATAACATGACAAGTTCCTACAAATTTTTTTCCTCCAGACCCTCCCTACGGAGATGTGAGCCCCTAAAGGACGCCACTGGAAGTAAGTTTTCCTAAATAACTTTTAAAGTACTTGACATAATTTAATAAAAATTCAGTATGATGGCCACTAGTAAGGGTCTCTTAAAATAGTATCCCTGAAACATATCTAGCTTGTTCAATTTACCAGGGATGGACTAAGTTGTACACCTTAACGCCTAAAATATTTTTGGGTAGACTGAATCTTTACCTAAAAAAAGGTATACTTGTTTAATATCGATAAAATGAACTATTTTCGAGAAAAAAAAAATAATAAACGAATTAATGTTTCATAATTAATACATTATTAAAAAAAATTAAGCCAGTGTTTTTCGAATTTTTACGAGAAAACACCAAATTAAACATAGTAATTATTTAAAAAATGTTGCAAACTTAAGTGAGTTTATTGACCCACGAGGTTCTTGTTCATTTTATTTATCTTCACTCAAAAAACATATGTCAAACGTTCCTGTGATACGAAATAAGTAAATAACCTGCATGTTAGAACTTGACATTTGTCACATCGCTGATACATTGGTCAACATTAATTTACTTTAAATTTACAGATTTTTGGATTTCGTGGTGATTTGAATTGTAAACTTATTCTAAATAAGGAATTCACTTTTATTGAATATGCAGATATGCATCTCATGTATGGTCTTGCCTCTTGCAATGCTTTGGAAGAAAGAAGATTATATCACGAGAGATTTCCTAATCGTACTATTCCAAATCAGAAGACATTTCAACGAGTTGATCAACGTCTAAGAGAGAATGGTGTGTGATTTCGGTTACTAAGGTAATAATATTGACTTTCTTTATAACTTTAGGAATGTTTAAGAAAAAAGTACTGATGATGGTCTGACAAGAACAGTGCGTACGGTGGAATTAGAGGAAAATATTTTGAATGCTGTAGATGGCACTCCTTCAACGAGCACTCGCAAATTAGCCGCACAATTTAATAAGCCGAAAACAATAATTCGTGAAGTTCTTCAAGAACAGCTGTTTTACCCATATCATTTGCAAAAAGTGCATGAATTGATCCCTGAAGATTTTCCTCGTAGAATGCAGTTCGCAAACTTACTATTGGATCAGCAACGAAATAATGAAAACTTCATTAGCACTATTCTTTTGACAGATGAAGCAGCTTTTACCAAAAATTATATCACGAATTTACACAACTCACACGTATGGACTGATGAAAATCCTCATGCAACTATTGTTTCGCATCATCAACATCAGTTTCAATCAATTAATATATGGGCAGGAGTCATTGGCAATGTTCTGATTAGACCATTTGTACTGCCGTCGCGATTAAATGGACAACTTTATTTGAAGTTACTCCAGAACGCTTTCCAAGATTTAATAGAGCATTGAAACCCGCCGAAACATGTACTTTATGCACGATAGGGCACCACCCCATTTTAGCGTTGATGTGCGGGAACACTTAAACAACGTCTATCCAAACCGTTGGATAGGTAGAGGTGGACCTATCGCCTGGCCTTCTAGATCTCCCGACCTGACGCCTTTGGATTTTTACCTGTAGGGACACCTCAAAGCCTTGGTGTTTTCCAGTCCGGTTGATACTAGGGAGGAGCTTCTACAGAGAATCACGTTTCATTGTGATGTGCTAAGGAACAATGTGGGGTTATTGTGGCGGGTACAGCAGTCCTCAATTCGTCGTGCTCGCGAGTGTATCAGACTTCACGGAGCCTATGTTGAACCCACCTATGAATTTTTTAATTAAATGAAAATGAAACATAAATTCGTTTATTACTTTTTTTCTCGAAAATAGTTAATTTTATCGATATTAAACAAGTATATATGTTTTTAGAGAATATTTTTTTTAGATCTTTACCATACAGGGTGTTAAACATTTAGGCGTTAAGGAGCACAACTTAGTCCATCCTTGGTAAACTAAACAAGCTAAATAGGTTTCAAGGATACTATTTTAAGAGGCCCTTGCTAGTGGTGATCATATTAAATCATCATCATTATTAAATTACGTCAAGTACTTTTAAAAGTATTCAAGAAAAACTTATTTCCAGCAGCGTCCTTTAGGGGCTCACATATCCCTAGGGAGGGTCTGGAGGAAAAAAATTTATATGTTCTTTTTTTGTCTTCTATCTAAATCGAGAGATTTCCCACATTTTTCCGGACACCCTGTGTGTGTGTCTATATATATATATATATATATATATATATATATATATATATATATATATATATATATATTTGTATAATGTGCATTATTATGCTAGAATTATATGTAAACCCTACATTATAAGGAGAATGGCTTCCTTACTGCGCAGGCGTAGTAATGCACATTCAGAAATTTGAGTTTTTATCGTGTTCATGATACCGGAGACAATTGAAATTTTTATGATATACTAAATTATGTTGCTAGTTAATATTGCCGTTGTCATTTTTTCCATAACTTCACCGGAAATGACGCAAAAGCTGAAAATGTAAATGGAACACCCTGTATATTTTTACATATTTGGATTCTAAGGCTTCAAATACATACAGTTCGTCTGTCATGTCAACTCAGACGCCATTTTAATTTTATTTTTTTAATCTTAGATCATTAATGACGTCATCTAAATTATAGATAATTGTCGTACAATTACCCCCACAGTATTATTTTCCTAATAATTAATTTTTGTGAAGTTTGTTAACGATCAAATTTGAAAGTTACGGTTTTTTAACTAAAACTCACTGTTCCCAATAGAAACGTACATGGGCCACCTTGTATATTAAATAGCTCTTTCAAGTACTAGTAAAATGACATGAGCATTAATTTCCTTAGTTTCTAAATAAAGCAGTAATTTTCATTTTTCTAATTTTCATTAACACAACATGCTCCTAGCAGACTGTCTGTCTAAGCAAAATGGCGTTTCAGTTGACATTTGGCAGATGTATGTATTTGAAGCCGTAGAATCCAAACATGAAAAAATATACAGGTTGGTACATTAAAATTTTCAGCTTTTGTGTCATTTCCGGTGAAACCGGAAGTAGTCATATTGTTTTCTGTATGTAAAAGAATCCCAAACTGGCTCTAATATAACCCATCTGAACAAAATATAACGACCCGTTCAAAAGATACAGGGTGTCCCCTATTTGATTTACACCCGGTATATATATATATATATATATATATATATATATATATGAATATGTCAGTTTGTTGACATTCCTACTGCTTCATCTTACCATTTACGAGATCCCAATGCTGTACATTGTAAAAGTGGCCACCCCGTATGTGCTTAAATATATTATTTGACCTTGCTATTACTATATAATTATTTATATTTTTGATGTTTTCGTCAATAGAATAAATCGACATTTTTAGTGAAATGCATATTTTTCAATCTTGCTAACGATCTTGCTTGGTGCATATACTGGATGCCAGTTTTTTGAGCTCCAGCATGGAGATCTCAGTTATTTCACGACATACAATGTCGGTTAAATTAGATCAAAGCTGTGCATTTTGGTGCACAATAATATGTCGTTACGAAATTTCGGATGTTTTCAGAGATTGTGGAAATTTTTATAAAAAACAGAAATTTTCAATTTTCGATTTTCCTTTTTACACCGAAAACTGCAAAAGGTGGACGTTTTAAACTGAAACATTAAGGCACTTTTTTACCAGAAAATAGGTTATCGAAAATTTCAAGGCATTCTAGATCTTGAAGATATAGTAGTTAATTTTGTTATTTTTTATAACAGCCATGTTGGCTATTTACATTTTTTAATGAAGCTCTTTTTGCTAATTACAATGATATATAATAGGACATGATTCAACTTCAAGATTCCCTCAAAATATGGAAAAAACCATTTTTGCGAAGAGTGCTTTGGAACGAACATGCATTCTTTTGTTTAAACGCATATGCTTTAATTTAAAACTGTATTGTTTATTTTTTAAAAATGTATTATGCTTTATGGAAAAATTCTCTTATGAAGAGGAAAAACAACAACCTCCACAAAATTATTTTCTAACAAACACAATTTCAGACAAAAACATTTTGATTAAATTTAAAGTATTTAAAATGAAATAATTAATCCTAATAATAACAGATAGAAACTAAACTATGAATGTATATGAACATAACTGAAAAACGAAGAGTGCTTTGAAAAGAACATGCATTCTTTTGTTTAATATAAACATATCTTCGATATCTAATTTCAGTAGTTCTTCCTTTTGAAAAAAACGAGATATGAAATTTATTAAGCTTCGCATCGAAATACCCATATTACTGCACAAACATACCAGAGAGGGAACAACCTGCTCAAAACTATATCGCTGCATCGAAATTTGGGCGAGTTTGGTTTGTTTTGATGGCCAAGAAAATCTGTTGCTAGACCCACGAATGAAAATGAGGATGAAATTTTACAGGCAGTAAGTAATGTCCAAGAATTATTAAAAAATCCGCATAAATAATTTTCCAATAGATTCCAGATAATCCTTCTACTTCCACACTGTCCATTGCAACAAATATGAATACATCGCGACAGCTAGTAGGTATGGATAGTACTAAAAATAAATATCGTCCATCTAAAATTCATGTCACGAGAATTTCATGATCAATCCAAATTTCCTTTCTAACATCATATTTACTGACGAGTGTAAGTTTACGAACTGAGATATGTTTAATCGTCATAACGAACACATCTGGTCCATTGAAAATCCTCATGAACATCAAGGACGTCGACCACAAATACGATTCGCTCTAAATGTATGGGTCGGTTTATTTGACTACACAATCATTGGTCCATATATTTATGAAGACACTTTAACTGTAGATGGATACTTGCATGTTTTTAGGACATATCTCACGGATTACATTGATAATAATATTTGCCTCAACCGCTTGAATAACATCTGTTTCCATACGTAGGCCGGCGCGTTCACCGGGCCTTTCTCCCTTAGACTACTATTTATGGGGAAATATGAAAAATTTTAGTTACAAAACTGTACCCTGTGATATTCATGATTTACGAAGAAAAATAATTACGACGTTAAGGACCAACATACGCAGAAAGGACATTTTAAGAGCAAGTTTAAGGTGACGCATAAATCTATGTTTAGCGGTCGATAGTGAACCCGTTGAGCGTCTATTATAATGCTTCTTCTTTCAGCTATGTTAATAACACATTCATAGTTTGGTTTTTATCTATTATAATTAGGATTAATTATTTAATTTTAAATACTTTAAATTTAATCAAAATGTTTTTATCTGAAATTGTGGTCGTTTTTCCGCAAAAACGGTTTTTTCCATATTTTGAGGGAGTCTTGAGGTTGAATCCGTACCATATGGTACATATAGCATAGTTGATTTGTCATAAAAAAATGCCTTAATAATGTTGCTAGTCCATCTTTTGCTGTTTTCGGTATAAAAAGGAAAATTGAAAATTTCGGTTTTTTTGAAATTTAGTAACGACATATAAATAATTGAGCACCAAAATGCGCAACTTTGCCCTAACGTAACCGACATTGTATCCTTTCGAATAAATGAGATGCGCATGTTGGAGCTCGAAAAACGGGCACCCTGTATTAGAAAATAAGAACCATGTTATAATAATTAAAAAATTCATCTCCTTTTCACACCTATATAAATTTTCACCAAGGATTGTATATTGGAACATCTTTGCAACTATTAAAAAACCCCATTACACAACATAAATCAGATATTAGATTAAAACCAACAAATACTGCTCTGACGAAGCTGCTTTGAAAGTAAGCATATTTTGATTACAAAAAACGAAATTTGTCAACATTGAAACACATTTTAATGATGGACTTTTAGAAATGAATTATATCAAAATTAATACTGCCAAGCCTGTAATAGTAAATCTATGTTGGAAAATTTACATTCAGATTACGATTATACTTAGAGAAGTAAAAAAAAAATTTGTTCTGGCGCATGCATGTTATCGTGTATGGTTTATACGTAAACTTTTTTCAATCTCAGATTGGTGTACAGAACAACTTAAAGATTCTAAATAGAGTTTTAAAACTAATAAAAATACTTCTTAATAGCATAACGTCTCCCTTTAAATTAAATTTCATCAAAATTGCTTTGATTTGTAACGCATTATAATAGCTGATTAGTTTATTAAAACTTTTTTTCTAATTAGCGTACAGCTTAAACATTATTTATTATTTGCTGTACCCTTAACAAAATATAAATACAATAGCTATAAACAAAAAACACGTTTTCAAACATTAATAAACTACACGTGCGCTCCTCAAGGAATTCAATACATTTTTTAATAAAGAAGGCAGTAAATTAAAGTATGAAACACGTTATTAATTATTTTTCTTTTAGAAAGAAAATTTATTTCATGTATTTTTTTAATTCTGCAGGGCTCTTGGTGTGTAATTTAGAAGAAAAGCAAATAACGCTTTGAATTGAATATAAAGTACGTTGTTGAATACCCCATATTTTTAACATTGTAAGTAAAATGCTAGTTAAAAATGTTAATTTTCTGAAAACAAGCAAAACATTTTCATTTTAAAGTGGTCGTTGGTGTTTTACTTCCCCAATTAAAACTTTAACTGTGCTATAACATGACTGAAGAGAGGTACTTAAACAGTTAATTATGAAATCACTTCGGGTGTAAAATCGTTTGAAGTAAAACTTTTCCTTTGTATTATTGTCATGGTTTTCAAGGTTAATCTTTAAAGATAAAAAATTAGCAAGGTAACACGAAGCAAATGTGCAAATAACGTAAACGGACAATAGAAACTGTAGTATTAAATAATTCTGATCTGGCCAGAAAAGAAAAGCACAGGGCAAACTAACGAGCCTCTTTCTATTAATGCGATTATCCCAACATTTTAAGTTACCAAATCTTAGGTCGTTTACGCCGAAGTGAAAAATAACGCATTGGTTAGTTAGTCTTAAGCGGGTCATTTAGATGGAACATGGCTATTTAAAAGTGCTTTATTTCCCTAACAGTCTAAAAATTACTTATTTACGTTATTGATCTCAAGGTTTTCCAAAAATAGTGTAACAAGACCGAGGTCATGATGTATGTACCTACATGTAGTTCCTAAAGTTGGTGCAACATATTCTCTATCTTGTTCAATATTATTTATTGCAAAAGAAAATTATCATTGTCCAAAACCGCAAACGCTATACACAGAAAACGAAACGTATACATTTAATGTAATTTTAATTTTAACCCTAAACCTTAAATCGTTGATATGCTGTGATGATTATTGTTTCTTTCTTCCTGAAGCCATTTGGATGTTTATATATGGTTGATTCAATCTGCATGATCTTATGAGCGAGTATCAAAGCTACGTTTTATGCTACCAACATATGTTTTACCACAAGAAACAGGAAACTTAAGCACTCTCGAAGGTGACAGTTGGTTTGATAAGCTTCAGATGACACCACTGATCTAACCTTCGCTGTAGGCATAAAACAGTCTCAATGCCAAGACTAATAAAGAGTAGTTTTCTATTTTATACATTACGTTATGAAAGGAATATTATAGTGGAACAACACAAAACTTTTACGTTGTGTCATTCGGAAGTTATCGTGGATACTAACATGCATTCACAAACACACACACACACACACACGCACGCAAGCACACACGCATGCATGCCCGCACGCATGCACGCACGCACACACACACACACACACACACACACACGCTCACACACACTCACTCACACTCACACACACGAACACACACACACACGAACACACACACACGAACACACACACACACACATACACACACACACACACACACACACACACACAAGCACACACAGACCCACACGCACATGCACACGCATACGCACACGCACACGCACACGCACACGCACACGCACACGCACACGCACACGCACACGCACACGCACACGCACACGCATATTTGCGATACATTTCAACAAAATTAAAAGATCTACTTTAACCGCTTATTACAAATAATAGAGGTTTGTTTGTCTTGCTATCCGAAAAGTTCACAGTTATGATGGAATCCATGTCACTAATATGATTTAATGTCAGTTTCTGAAACTCATCGCTGCGGCATGCTCCTGCAATGCTAAATATTACAACTATCTATAACAAAGCAGAAGTAAAGTTAAAGTTAAAAATTAACATCATTAGGTGTTTATAATCTGAGCTTCCTTCAATTAGAAGTTTGTCAAATTCCTGTCGAGTCAAAATTTTTGATTTCTTGGAACGGTATCCTACCGACTTCTTCTTAAGAAATGGAATTAACTTGGTAAAATGTCGAATTTTCACATTTTTTTTATTCAATGTGTAGCCTTCGACATTGAATACTCTGACCATAAGGCCGATAGTTTTAATATCGCCCATTTTTATATTAAATACGTTTTCAGTTATGTGCATAACAAGCTTTGTATCACACCAGTCTATTAATCGTGTATAACAAATTCCATACACTTTTTTAGATTTATCGCGTAATAATGTCAGACGACATCCATAGGTAACTATGAATATGCTTTCCTTGTTAGTAAGGAGAATTGGATTATTCAAAATTAAAATAAAAAATGTTTCGTTTAATTATCAAACAGTAACCTTTTCAGGACTATTTAATTGTAATTAAGTACATATAGTTACCATGTTTATACGTAAGTTCGTTAGAAGGAAATAGCCATGTCTTGAGAATTAAATTGATTGTCATCACAAGGGGTTTTAAGAAATTTCACATACGTATTTTCGCCGGTGAAACTTATTTTATTATCGTGTTTATGTCATGAATCTGGCCGCGCCTGAATAATTCTTGGTAAATCACTTTGTATTTGGATTAAATTGTTAATGAGACGCACCTATCGTAATTCTGGGTATCGTTTTTATTTTCATCAACATTTGCGCAGTTCAAGGCTCGTTGTTTTCTTGGAAAACGCCCTACTTGCAGTTTTAAATGGAACATCTTAATGGATGTTGGTAAAAGATGACGTGATCTTGTGGTGAAAGGCGGTTTTGTTTCTCAATTACTTAGTAGAGTCTGAATTAGGCTGTTGTGGGGAACAGTTGGAAGTAAGAGATGTGAGAACCGGGCGTGTACACAATATACCTACTACCTACCGGATTGCTGAAGTCATCGAGCGTGGACACTTGTCCCTTCATTTGGGATAGATTAAAAGAAACGATTCTTCAACCTCGGGAAGCTTTGTTTGTGTTGGCGTTTTCGTCGTCGAAAAGCCAGAATAAATGTTGGATAGTCTGTGCTTATCTATTTTCTCTTGGGAGTAATAGTGCGCTATTGTGGATTGTACCATCTTACAAATGCTTTGGGTAAAATTGTGTGTATCGAGTAATCGACATCGGTTTCCCTTCGTTTTGTGCTTCTTAAGTGACCCACAGCTTATTCAAACAGACAATTAGCTGCTGTATATAAATCGATTTAATAGAATTTTGTATATAAAAGTCAAGGAACGTTGCGTAAATAAATTAATAGTGTGTACATAAAGTCAGGTGAAACAAATACTAAGTCACCTAGATTTGGTTTGAACTACTCGCTGTTAATATTGCAATCTTAAGTGAAACAATGTTATTAGTTCAGTTGACGTTATAAAATTGTCAATTCTGCAATACCGTACCGTGCCAAAAGGGATTAGAGGTTTACTATTTTCCCAGTCAATCACTAAGAGTCAACAAAATGGAAATATGCGCCTCCTTGCTGTGAGTTAGGATGAAAGGTTTACTTTAAAACGCAGCTAAACACGAGGGATGTCTTCATGAGTAGTTTAGGTGCAGTCAGGAAAACAACGAACATAACATTTTGTTTTTAGTAGTAGTGCCACAACCCCACCACATGATTTAACTAAAATAATTTCTTAAACAGCGCTTAGTCCTAGTGGAATTGCATGCAAGTACAGTTGTTATAATGCAGGCTGCAATAACATCATTTCTGGAACGATCCAAACTCAGAAGTTCACCGTTATGTACGGATACCCCACATAGTTGCAGTAAAAATATGAATAACAATTTTACCTTGTGTTGTTGGTGCTGTCAAAATAGTGATGGTGGTAATAGAAGTAAAAATGAAGAGAAACATGATAATGGTTATTCTTCTAACACTGACAGGCAGCCATATGATTTATCTGAGGTGTATAAACAAGCAGCTAATGAATATTTAATCGATTGTATTTATTATAAACTATCGAACGATACTCAATATGCAAAACATATGGAAATTGGATACAGTACTCACCTCAAGCTTGCACCAGTATTGCGTATGGGGTGTGGTAACTGTGATCAAAGCAATAATGTAATGTTGGGTATGAAGCAATGGAATGAGCTTCTAAGATGGCATTCATATGTAGAATTACAATTTTTCGGATCCCAAGAAATTAAAAATAAAATTGATTGGTCAAATGTAAATGAGGATGAAGATATAATCTATGATCAACATTATGAATCCCTATCTAGCAATTTTGGTATTTATTACAATTGGGAATTGATTAAAATATGACAGAATTTTGGAAACTGTTATCATATAAAACTACAACTGCTGTTCTTGAACATTCAATTCACATAGTATAGAAGAACTACTTAATTTAAAGAATATAATAAGCTATAAATTGGAATTTCTTGAATCTTACAATCTGGTGTGTTTTTATGAAAAGTTCATGTAACAAGTTGTTGACAACCGTCGTTTTTGTGAGAAAGAATTCCGTGGTGGTGATGACATTTATAAAGACATTGATGATGCTATAAATGCTAAGTATAATATTAATTCACATAACACTGTATGTTTAATGGAAATACTGTATTATCGTCCCGCTTATCTATTGTATAGCATTTACTAAATAAAGAAATAACTATGATTTGTTTTTCTCAATTTAGTTATAAATACCCCATTTTATCCATCCAGGTAAACAATGCTAGTTAAGACGCGAAAGAGTGCAGGTGTTGGTGGTTCAGTGAATGATCTAATCAATAAACTTCCGTTTGAATTGCATTTACCTGGTTACCAGTATTGCGGTCCTCGTACAAAGTTAGAAAAACGACTCACACGCGGTGACCCCGGTATGAATCATTTAGATGCTCAGTGCAAATTTCACGATATCAATTACAGAGATTTAGATAGTAGACATAAAGCGGATAAAATTTTACAAAAAAGAAAAAGCTTGGGAACACTTTAAATCATCAGACGCAACATTAGGTGAACGAACTGCAGCTTTAGCAGTCAGTACCGCCATGAAAGCAAAGAGAAAGTTAGGAATGGGGTGTAAACGTCGATCTAATCTGAAGAAGAAGAAAAAATACAATGGCGGAAATTTATTGCATTTACGAAAAACAATAGCTAAAAAAATTAAACCTAACGGAAATTTCACAGACACTATAAAGTCAGCATTTTCAACTGCAAAACGCGTGTGGTAAAAAGTTTAGGAGGAAAAAAAAGCATTAAGGTTCCTAGAGTAATTCCCTTACCTAAACAAGGAGGGTTTTTACCATTTCTTATTCCGTTATTCGGAGGATTATCAGCAATAGGTGCTTTAGCTGTTGGTGCATCAGGAATTGCTCAAGCAGTCAATGATGCTAAAAATGCTAAAAAATTGCAAGAAGAGACATCGCGCCATAATCGCATGATGGAATCGATCGCTATAGGCTCCTTGAATAAGAAAGGTGGTGCACTGTATCTAAAACCAAACAAATCTGGTGGTGGTGCATTATACTTAAAACCGTTTCCAAAAAACTGAATAGATTACCCGAAAGACCGTTAACGGATATTGATTTAAAGAAATACACCAAAAATGTACCCTACTTTAGGAATATTTTTATGAAAGATAGCATGCCTAAATTACCACGGAAAAATGAATCAGGAATTATTAACTTAGATAGCCAAAGAGGACCTGGTACACATTGGGTTTGCTACAAAAATCGTGGTAAAAAGGTATAGTATTACGATAGTTTCGGTAATCTTCGACCACCAATCGAAGTGATTAACTACTTTAGGGGGTGTAAAATTAATTACAACCAAGATTAAGAGTTTAATACAATTATTTGCCGACACCTATGCCTACAATTTTTGTATAAATAATCAACACAACATCAAATTTTCCCAGTTATGTCAATAACATTCAGTTTAGAAGGTGTTGGTAACACAGCTAGATACCACTTGTTTCCACCGATAGAGTTAGATTTGGGGAAGAAATACATTATTGTATTGGTTGGATTTTACGGCTGCAACAGCATTAGAAACATTTATACAGGCAACAATAGATTTTATTTTAGAACAAATCCATCTCATTTCCAAGTGATCAATATTCCACACGGTGCATATGAATTGGATGAAGTTAGCGATTATCTAAAATCTAAAATACCCATAGAAATGTTTATCATTAGAGCAAACAACAATACACCTAATGTGAGATAAACAGTTCATTTGAAATCGATTTTATTAAAAAAATTGCATTGGCCGCATGTTAGAGTTTGAGTCTATTAGAACCAAATATTTTACATACATCTGCGTTAAACATCCAAACACTTGAACACACTAATCTACACGTAGAGTGCAACATTATAAAGGGATCTTATCGAAACGGGAAACCTGATAAAGTATTATATGAGATTGACGTTTCAGTTCCACCAGGTTATCGTCTAAATAAAATTCCAAGCAATACTCAATATTTAGAAGTAAACACTTACATAATTAGTAATATAACAATTAATTTGACTAATCAAAAGGGTGAATTAATAGACTTTGGTGAAAATGAACCATTCACAGTACGCTTATAAGTTATAACTATAAGAACATGGGTCAGATAATTAATCCAGGACCAATTCCATCTTTAAAAAATTCATATAAAAGACGTCATCCCTACAGAAAGTCATTAATTAGTCATCAACCTTCATTACGGTTAACATCTGCAGAGAAATGCGTTTTAACGTCAATTGGTTTAAAAGTTCTCACCCACAATGGCAGAATCGTTAAACATCTTTCAAAACGTACATTTTGATGATATTATAATTAAATCAGATATTCACACTTATCTTCCGTATGGATCCTCTAAATATGGACCTTCCGAAGAAATACGCACCTTAACTCAAAGTCAAGATCTAATGACGGCTACTTATGATAGTTTTCTGTATATAGGAGGTAAACTTGAGCTCAAAAAAGAAGATCAAAGAAAAGCATGCAGCTTCACAAACAATTTCCCGAACTTTCTTTTCGAAGAAATTCGTTATGAGTTAGGTGGTCAAAGGGTGGATGTTTGCAGAGATCCATGTATAGCATCTACGCTTAAGGGATATATTTCTTATACGGCAAGCAAAATCAAAGCACTAAGCCATTTGGGGTGGTCACCAAAGAATGAAGAACCATTACAAGTAGAATTAAATGAGCAAAATGGAGAAAAATCTTTTACAGTATGCATACCATTGAACCACATATTTGGAATAATGGAGGATTATCGTCAGGTAATCGTGAATATGCGCCAACAGTTAGTTTTAATTCGATCTAGAAGCGATACAAACTGCTACTATGGTGAAGTTGATGTCGCAATAACCTTAAATAAAATTCAATAGAAAGTACCACACTTAACAGTTAGTGATGCTGCGAAACTTAACTTATTTCAAGAAATCAATAAAAATTCTATTATTACTGTTCCATTTCATCAATGGGAGTTATATGAATTACAAACCACGTTGGATAATTGTTGCATTACGACAAGGTAAAAGGTACACAAAGTCAGCAGGGGCCGGAAATTTTGATCACATTAACATCAGATATCTTAAAGTACATCTGAATTCTGAGTATTATCCATATGAAGCAATGCATTTGAACTTCAGTGCTAACCAGTACATACCTGCCTATCGCAATTTTTTGAAATGTCGATGTCATTACTATGGTGAAGATCATAAAAATGCATTATTCAACTGTTCCGAATTTAAATCATGTGCAGTATTTGTAATGGACTGCTCTAAACAAAATGAATCCTTAAAAATCTCAACAATAGGCTTCAAATTGGAAATGGAATCTCTAACACCTTTCGATAATGGATTTGTTGTCTATGGCCTTATTCTCCATGACGCTATTGTGCAGTACAGCCAACTCACTGAGGAAGGGAAAAAGTTATAGTTATTGTAATATAGCTTAGTATATAAATAAAAATGTTGTACTTATACGTTTAGTTTTATTTCATCCACTCTCAATTCAAAATCATGACTGATGAAAAGTCTATTAATTCTGTTTTATAAGTGTTTTGTAACAGTGGTTTCCTATTAGAGGAGTTTATCGGCCTATTTCCACAGTTTCTGCTTTTTGAGCGCGACGTTTCAGAAGCGGACTCTGCTTCCGCCATCAGGCTTAGTCCTGAGAAGGACTGTTTTCGCACTTGAGTCGAATTCATATGTTATATATAATTTTTTCCCAAGCACTTGACTACTCTTGGTACCTTTCACTTACTAGTCTTACACCTTTACCGCTGAGCCACTAAGTAATCCAATATATATTTTTAAGAACTTATATATATATATATATATATATATATATATATATATAACTTTTTTCGTGGTTGCGCAGAAGTTTATTGCGCATGTTCCGCCGTAACTTCTTGCGCAGGTGTATTGCGCTTAAGTTCTTCGCGCATTATTGGAATCCATATGGGTTTCATTTCTACACTAGCTTGGCTTATTGGATTTTCTGCTAGTGCGATGTATGTGGCTTCTTTGAGTTTCCGACGAGTTATGTTCTCGTCCTTTGCCACTATCAGTATGTTATCCCATTGGATGCGGTGGCCTTCATTCCAGACATGTTCGGCGATTCTTGATCTTTCTGTTTCGCCCTTACGGACGTTGTTCTTATGTTCCTGAGTTCTCACTTTGAGTGGTCTACTGCTCTCTCCTATGTATGCTCTGCCGCATTCGCATGGTAGGTTGTATACACAATTCTTGGAATTCTGATCTTCATTGTATGGTTTGGTTTTGGTTAGTATTCCCCTGAGCGTTCTGGTCGATTTGAAGACAGTGCGTATCTTGTATTTGCTACCTATCCTTCGTATTTTGTCTGAGGTACCTTGTATATATGGTATTATCGCTGTATATTTAGGTTCTTCTTTTTCGGTTACCCTTTCTCTGTTTAGGTTAGGTGTTAGATCGGGGTAGCCATTTTATTTGAATGTTTTAGAGATATTTTCTTTTCTTTGTTCAGGTCCTCTTGTTTGGAGCATATTGTTTTTGCTCTATCGTACACGCATTGTGTCACGCCTATTCTATTACTTCAAAACATGGTGATTTACTTCCTAATAGTATACGTGGTATTATATGTGGCCCCTCCAATTGTGGTAAAACAAACGCAATGATCGGTCTGATTACCGAGGAAATGGCTTGAAATTTAAACATGTATACGTATACTCTGTCATTTAATCAAAAAAAGTACAAACTTTTACAGGTAATCTTACTTTCAATTAGGGATATAGGTTACTTTACCTTCAGTGATAATCAAGATGTGATTGAGCCTAATTGTGCAAAATCAAACTCTGTTTTTATATTCGATGGTATCGCTTGTGAAAAGCAAAATAACATAAGGGCATATTTTTCTGTGGGTAGAAATAACGATATTGATTGTTTCTGTATGGGACAAACTTACAGTAAAATTCCAAAGCAATTAATTCGTGACAATGCAAATCTAATTATATTATTTGAGCAAGACGAATTAAACCTAAAACATGTGTATGAGGATCATATTAGTCCCACCATAAGCATGAAATTATTTCGGGACTTGTGTTCAAAGTGCTGGGTAGATCTGTTTGGTTTCATGCTCATAAACAAGGATTCTGAAGTTAATAATGGTCGCTATAGGAAAAGATTTGATGAATATATAATACCTTAAACTGCTTACAGTAGTTTAGTAGGTTCTGATCTGTTTAGGTATTAACAGCTATCTGTTTATGTAAACAGCTATCTGTTCGAGGTAAACAGGTATCTGTTCAACATACCCGCTTTTCTACAATAGATAACAAGGAATTAAAGAAAAAAATTAAAGAAAAATATTATTCAGACTCGAAAAATAATACAGCAGAAGTGTAACAGTATTAAAACTGCTTTCATTGATTATGAAAGAACATTTGAAAGTACTTATAAACCCCTAATAGAACCTCTAACTGAAATAGTAAATAAAAGCAATCCAGATAAAAAAACGCCTAAAAAGGAGCCCATGGTCGTTAAACCCAAAAAAACACCCCTATTCATATTTCCGAGAAAGCACGCTACTACCCCCACTAGCCCGCTAGCTCAAGTTCCACGGACTCCAGGCTTCACTTCATTATGTGATTCAAGAAAGGGTGCTACTAGCCCAGTAGCTCAGCCTCCGTTTTTTCAAACAAATCCCGCTCCAGGTCTTCGTAGACCGTCTTTTTTAGATACATCTGTTGTAGGAGAGATTAATACTGAGGAAGAAGAACCTTTTAGTGTCACAGATGATTCTACTATCCGTAATGAACCTATCTCAGAAGAATTTGTCGACCAGTATCATGAATTACCTCGTATATACGTTGAACTTATTATGAGGGATCCTGAAGGTGCTATTGACCTTACTTATGCAGTCCACAATGATACCAAAACTGACAATTGGACAATTGGTAATACTCCCGTTACAATTAAAGGAAACGATATGATTATTAAAGGTGTCACGTATAAAGGGACTCCAGGTTTATATGATCTACTTATTATGAATGAACCCAATTTAAATCTAGTAAATTCAAAAGATAGAAAAGACATAGAAGTATTTTAGAAGCTACTAATGTAGTGTACACAAATAATCAAACCCTTGCTATCATCATAATCACCCACAACCAAGGGAGGTGGAGCTATATTTATTTAAGGAATTAACAAACAGGACGGTTGAATATAAATATTGGAATTATGTACATGAACTAATTCGTGATCTAGAAGTACTATGGGCAGAAAAATTGGCACGAAATACAGGTGTCGTGAAGGACATATCAATTGTAGAAGAGCTGTATGAGGATCGGTACATTGAAAAACCAAACAGCCGTTTTTTAAACAGTATAAATGAGAATGCATTGATGTCGACATATCATAACTAAAATGACCCTTGACAAATTTGGACGTTCACATGTCCAGTATCAATTCAAGAAATTAACCCCTCAGTTTAAACTGATTGATGATTGAATAGGAGACTCAGCAATGTTGCCAGCCCCATAGATCCTCAAGGTGTCATCACTAAGCAATACTATTTATCAACAAGGTTCAATTTGGATGGAAACCGTTTGACACAGTTGGCGGTCCCGAAAGAAGGTGATGATGCTATAAGTAAAGGATATCTTGATTTTTATCTACAAACAGTTCAGAAAGCTTTTAAAGGAAACTCTAAAGCTTATCTAGTGTTGAGCAGAAACTATATCAACTTAAAGAAATTGTGGATAGATTATTACCATGTCCAAATTACAACTCGTCAACGAATTGCATAAACCTGCACGAAAAAATTTTAAACGAAGACGCACAATAATTAAAGGTTTTGATGACCTTTGGCAAGCAGATTTGGCTGAATTTAACACATATGCCAAACAAAATAAGGGATATAAGTATATATTAGTGGTTATCGACTGTTTCTCGAAATACTTATGGACTAAAGGATTAAAAACGAAAACATGTCAAGAAGTTACCAAGCCCATGCATACAATCTTCAAAAAAGGACGGAAAGCTGTTACATTCGTTACTTTTGCTGTACGATTAAGTAAATTTTTGCGATCTATTAAAATTAATGAATTACTCGTATTTATTTGAACTTTCTATTTTTCTGAAAATAATGACATTTCTCTAAACTTATCTCTGTAGTTTCTTGAATATATTACGCTTCACAATTAAAAACATTTCTGTAGTGGTTAGGTAAACTTTTTGATTGCCACTTGCTTATAAGTTATATTTCAACTTCATGTGTTGGGTGTTACTGGTATATATCGGTTTAGACATCCGAATATTTGATTTTTAATTTCACTTCCTTCCTGTCTGTGCTTGACGAAACAAAAGCCATTTTGTTGTTTCCTGAAAGAAAAATGTAAATTTCTGGACTTTATTTAGCCCATCGATGGTTATCGGTTTTATAATACTTCTCTAAATTTTGTGCCGAATCGCTACAATTAGTGGGTACAAACGACTTATATCGGATATATATAGGAAATACTGAAAGCAGGTGAGCTTTTGTCACGCTTGGTTTTTTGTTCTTCTTCCACGTTTTACTTTCAGACAATCGATCTGGTTCCAGTGAAGAACTAAATCCATTAAGAAAATCATCTTAACCTCACAAATTTCTCTGTAACCACGAAGCTGTTTTTACACTTTAGATTCACTGGTAAGAGTGTAACAACCTACTTTAACGGTTGCTAGCTTTATTTCTATTTTAGGGGAACTCATACTCGTACTTGACGGAATCCATTTCTGAACGTTAATACTTTTCTGATTCTTTACCTCACTGAAGGTAAGATTGATATTCATGCTTTCATTTGACTGTATGTATTTAATTTTAGAGGTACTTTTTGTATGTCATATAATATACTTTTCGTACACCATCGAAATATACTTGTAAATATGGATGTAGGTACGCTGTAGTACATTTGTATATAATTCGCACATAGTTGTACATACTGGTATTTGGCTGATGAAGTGTGTTGCTTATTACATAATTAGCAAAGAATTTGACTATCAAGGGTGGAGCACCTGTGAAATATTTGAAATTATAGCTTTCCGACAGGCTGGGATATGAAAAAAGATAAGTTATAAATCAATCATATTCAGGGTCTTTTGGATACCTTAATGCTTTGATTATCTGTGACCAATCCTATAAGTTGTATAGACCTATGTACATGTTTGTGATAAAACTTTAAGTGTTATTGCACAAATTTTTGCGCTTTTACATGAAATTGCTTTGGGTAAAATTTTTGAGTATAAAAATTACCATGCCTATTGGTAATCTATGTATTTAAACACTGTTTTGTAACAAACTGCATAACTGGATGCATTCAGCCCAACAGATTCTGGTTAAAGATTTTATAAACCACCTGATTATTTCTGTTATATTTGTTTACTGCAAGTTATTCATAGAAATTGTATTATTATTATAATCTTTTATTCAATGTGCCTTTACAACTTGGGGAATGCTTAAATTACCTGTTTACTGTATTTTATTAAAGACTATAAACCTATGTTTTAGCATAACTTAGCTTTGAAATTCTGTATATTACTTTGTCATTTTTGGATGTAAATTTAACTTGATTTCATTATCTAAATTCTAGTATTAGACTCTTTGGGTGGCTTGCTATATTATGTATTTAAGAGCACAAATATTCTATGTATTATCTCTGTGGTTAACGATTTGTGTAACACAATTGAAATTAATTATTTATTTAGGGAATTATCTCCATTTTTGCTTTTTGGGGAATATAAATTCAATTATATGTGTGTGTACATACAAATGCAAACTATATACTGCCATAATTTGTAATTAAAATACCGCTTTTGTTTTGGGGACTTTCTGCTTCATAACTATTTTTCCTAGTGCTCAGATCCTTTCACATATTCGTTGCTTGGCTAGAAAAGTGGCAAATTATCTATTAATCTAGGGCTGGCTGATTTATCGTTCTAGCTGGCGCCCTCTCTTCTCTTTCAGCTACAGATACCATTTGCATCACTGTAGAACCCCTCCACCTTTACCGTAACCGAGCTACCGGCAAGTCCTATAAGGGTATCTCCTCAGTTAGGGTAATTTTGTGTACAAAGTCGAAGTTTGCACGTAACAAAGCTACCAATTTGCATACAGATGCAGGAAAAGATTTCTACAATGAGCATTTTACTAAACTAATGCGGCGTTATGGAGTCAATCATCACTCCACCTATAGCACAAAGGTGGGTGTAATTGCGGAACGTGTTATCAGAACCATTAAGGGTGCTCTGTATAAGTCATTCAGCCTACAAGGTAAATACAAATGGCTTGATAACCATGGATTGTAAGCATATGACTATCGGAATGAAGCCCAAATATGTCGGTAATCATACAGAGCTAGATGCTTACACTCACATAAAAATATTCAATATGAATCGGTATTCTGTGGGTGGCACTATGAATCAGTAAATTTAAAAATATTTTCACCAAAGGATACACACCCAATTGGTCTAGTCAACTATTTAAGATTGTGAAAGTTCGCATTACTAACCCCACTACGTACATGCTGGAATACATGAAGGGAAAACCAACACTGGGAGGGTTTTATAAACATGAATTACAGAAAACAAAGTATCCTGATATGTATCTATTAGAAAAAGTGCTTCGCTCCAAGAATAATAAGTTATTATTAAGGATGATATTTTTTTTATAACATTTAACTTGTAATTTGTGAAATAAATTACTTATATTAGTTATATAGTTTGTATAAAAGGATGTAGCTCTTAGATGAAATAAAACGCACAAAAAATAATAGTATTTTATTTTTTAAATATAAATGTTACACTTGTTTTTAAAATTTCATTATCTTATAGAGTGAACCTAAAGTACTTCTGTAATCACTTAAATACTGGATGGCCGTATCCCCGAGTCTGGCCCACACCTCCATCCCAAGCAGGAATTTGAGTTTGTTTCATTTTTATTGATGTTGTCTAGTATCCAGTAATAAATTGTGTGGTGCTCATCGTTTTTCCACGGTTGAAACTTATGGTTGATATTTTGTTCTAACAATATTTCAATCAAAATATCGAGGCACTTGTAGTTAGCATAATATGTCGCTTTCTCAATGCATTCAGTAATAATAAATAAAGTATCTTTATAAGCAATATTTTCTAAGGTAGAATTAACATTTGTTGAAACATCAACCCATAATAAATTGTATAGATATATTTTAAGCGGTACATTCATATCGTCTAAGATCCTATCTACTTCATTAAAAGTTCTCGGTACACAATTTCATAAAACTTTTAATGGTATCGTCTAATTTAATTTTTTTATCAAGTAATGCCTTAGTAATAACTTCATTTGCACACTTTGATATTATAGCACACCACTAAAAACACTCATCAGGAATAACAATATATTGTAATATATTCAGCACAAATAAATAGCTTTCGGGGAGTACTTCTCCATCAAAGAACGCTTCAGGTAGTTTCTGTAGATTTGACCGCTACCGTACCATAGTTCTTTCTGCAATTTGTTTTCAAGACTCTTCATAATGATAAAGTTGTTTTCTGAAACAGAAGACGAAGAAAATGCTATGTAAAGTTAAATCCCCAATGTTCAGTATCAGTGAAATTGAAATTTATTAATTGTTTATCATCACAAGGATTAAGTACTACTTTATTCCGTTTGATTGTAAACACATCATGTTTCTTTGATCTTATCAGATGCTGATAACGCCTTATTACGTCACCATCAAACAAAACGCGTTTATAATCATTTATCGTGATCTGTTTGACGCTTGCGCCAGTAGAACCCTTTGATTTTTTACAACTTTTTCATCAACCATGTAAGTATACATTGTTGCACGAAGTCCTCCAAATTCCTTCAAATGCGCCATGATTTTCATCTTTCATTAAGCCAGGGACTTATTTAATTTACTCTTGGAATTCCAAAGATATTGTTGGGGCTATAATCAGATGTATCGAATTTATCAATGTCCTCTTTAATGCATTCATAGATATTGGGAACTGAAAAGGCGTATATGACGCTATCCGTATCCATGTACAAGAGCTTAACATTATCATGAAACTTGGATAGCGTGTAACCGTAATGAAAATGGTATAAAAAAGTTTTTGAAGCGTGTAAAACACTGAATCCTGCATACATAGGTTTATTGAAATATACTTTTAGCTTATTAATTTGAATGATAAGCATATAATTATCAAAACGTATATCCTTATGTTTACGTACATTTTCCATTAGCTTTCTAAGAACGCTATTAATCATTAATTTATAAAAAATTTTATCAAATTCTTCTTGAGATTGCTGGCGCATGGTGGTATTTAAATCGATATATTTTTTTATCCACGGGGACTGTTTAAAATGTAATACACGGTGTAGTTTTACCAACTTTAGTCCATATTTTGAACATACTTTCAAATTTCTGTAATGAATTACATAATTATGTTCAGGATACAATGTGAGCAATAATTTTTTCATTTGGAACCAGGTACGGGTGGTACCATATGTTCGAGTGCCAATGGTAGATCACTGTGACTCTCATGTAATTCTATGGGATAGTCTAGATCACACTCGACTATATAGCTAATTTCCGAATCATCGGGATGGTTTATTAAATCTAAAGCTTCAAAATTATCGACAAAAGAAAAAGCGCCAAATGGTAGAAATTCTGACATGGTTGCTCCATATAAATTATTTACGTCGTAGTACATTAAATACACACTTTCGGAAGCGGGATCAATGTTTCCCCCTTGTACTTATTGTTAGCTTTAGCATATCGATTAGAACATTGAGCCACACAACCTCTAATTCCCCTCTCAATGAACATTAGCATATCAATGTCTGTAAATAGTTCTAACTGTGTAATTTTAAGCATAGCATCGAATGCCAAACCGGTGGCTCTATAATAGTGCAGAGGATCAAGTTTCTAAGTACTTAAACAAGCTTGTGGAAAGTTTTCGAAAATGTCTGCCAACAGTAGATCGGCAGTTTTTAGATACAAATCCGAGTAATACCCTAACCATTTATATTAAATTTGTTCCATACATTAATTGCGTGTGCAAAACTCGCATCATTAATTCCCTTATTAGTGAGATGACTGAAAACGCTTCCTTGGGAGGGAGTCTGGTCTCGCTTAATTTATCCAAAGTATCGAGATATTCATAAAGAAACAAACCTTTGCGAACTAGTAGCAAAAATTCTTCGGCATTGTTACAATTAACGTGGGTAATCATTTTTTTACTATTTTCCAAATAGTCCGACAACTTTTCAACACTGCTACTCATAAATCTGAAAGAGTCAATATATCTAAACCTAATTTCAGTGCCTTGTATTGCTTTCGTGAAAGAAATATGTCTTTCTTTGATTATGCACCGAGAACTGTAGCCAATTCTCTAATGAGGAAATGAGAATCATAATCTGACAGATTATGAAACACCACTGGTAGAGTGTGCGAATCTTTATAGTTGAGGTTACAATTGTGGTGTGGTGCTCCTCGAAATGCATCAGTAAAATGGTTATGATCCATAACTTTTATATCATAATCAGTAAATGGTGTTCTGCAAATGTGGCAAATCGTGGTGCTTTCAAAGTGCTCAACCTGATTGGGAGATAAAGTATCCATAGGAACTATTTTATTGATTATTTCGGTAGTCCAATGTGCAATACCTTGAAGCTATTTAACAAACAATTGAATGCAATAGTTTCCTCTATAAGGTCTAAGTAGTCAATGCTGAAGGGCATATGTTTAGAGCGAAATATAGTATTATTATCGATGTCCGTTAAATTTGTACACTTTTCCAAAATACTTTCTAAATCTGAATAAATCACAAACGGCACCTTTTCCTGGAATGTGAAATTTTTGAACTGCAGAAACTTTTCTGCTTCAGTAGGTAGTTTGACAGAGCATCGATTACGTTGATGACAGTGAGTTATGTGTTTTGTAGAACGTGATCTGAAGAAAAATGGTTCAAACATCGATAACAAGTGAATTTCTTGTGCTCCTGGTTCGATAGTTGTTTAGAAAAAAGAGCCGACATATTTTTAATCCACGTGAAATGATAAACAGTATTATTTTTTGTATTAACATCACCCGTAGCTTGATAATTAGCAGAAAGTACTAAAATATTTACACTATTTTGATTTTCACTTAATACAAATGGTAATATGACTTCCCTGAATGCAAAACATATTAGTGGAGTGGTTGTTTAACTGTTCAAATATTTTTACATCATCTAGTTTAATGGGGAAGGGAATTGAATCATAATTCAAGACATCCATAAAATGAGGAAAACTGTAAACTCTATCTGACTGATCTTGCACGGGATGTAATGCCGAAACAACGGCCCACGGGAAGCAATACGCATCGCTATTTTTAACATTCACTACGACATGCTTTACTGCTATGAAGTAAGGAACTTTAACGTAAGTTGAGAGGCCACCTCTAAATAAATAAATTTTATTTTGAATTATATCTTGCAATAGATTAATATTAGTGTTAATTATACGGATGTGCTTTACAAATTCATTTTTGGTTTTCAACAATGGAATAATACTACTTGGTAAAACCTTACTCATAGTTACCTTCAAAACGGTATCCAACAATGCAAAAATATGAAGCACACACTGCCGAATATGCAGTAGCAAATATTTTATTTATTATAACTGATATGTAAAAATGAATAATTTAAGTAACTACAGAAGTACTTTAGGTTTACAATTACAATTACAATTCTAGCTACGAGTGCAATGTACTAACTGGTATAAAACTGCTCTTTATCTGTTTATATAGTCATATAAACCGACATTTAAGGTCAAATATAGCAAACTGGTTATAACTTGTTGTAACAGCTTCAGTTCAGAAGGATGCATACACCGCACTTTCTTTAGAGTTCGTTGAACCAACCAACCACTGCCACTTGTTAGCAATTTTGTTAACGTCGACAGATCTACATGTATATAATGTTAAAGTTTTAATTGAGTACTCATTCAATACCTTCGGCAAACAAAAAATCAAAACTATCATTAAAAAAAGAAAAACCATGCATATTGCACGATGTTTTAGTGGGAGCACCAACGAAGAGTACTGAACCAATCCAGGCACCCTTCGAAGAGCCCATCCCAATAATTTCAATTAGAGATAGCGATGCGATGTAGAGGATGATTTTTCGAGGTATTTTGAAAAGTAGGTATAATTTTATTTAATTAAAATTATTGTTCCCCTTTACTAATTCATAGTGTTTAGTACAACCAAACTTATTTATCTTTTCAGCATACCACCAGAAACTACGGTGATGGCAACACCGCAACCGCTACCTAACCTCCAATACGAAGGTAAAAATTTATCGCTAATAGGCGAGTACCTTACTCAGCGGAAGAGCAGGCTCCACGACCAACCCTGCAGGCGTTTAACGAAAAAAGTGTTGCGTGGTTACGTAAAATTTACAAAGACTATGTTAATAGTGAGGTGATGGGAAATTTTTGTCGGTAGTAATTTAGGATGTAATAATAATAATAATAATAATTTTTGTTAGATATGTATGTATGTATATATAATAAATTAATGTTTAATTAATTTTATATTTATCATAAAACATCCCTAAATGTTAATACTAGTTAATAAAATGGGATTATAAAAACATTCACCACCACCAGCACTACTACAGCCACACTTACTCCAATATGGAGGGAAAAACTTGGAATTAATCAGACCAACGGGTTTACCGCCACATTCACCCATAACTCAAGACCCTACCCTCCAAACGCAGGATCCCACAAACCTGCATGAATTTAAAATCAAAAGTATTAGGTGGTTGCAGGACATTTTGTCAACATACATAGACCCGGAAAATTCTGAAGTGTCAAAAGTGGAACGTTTAACCAGTGACTTGGCTGAAGTTAATAAAAATGTGGAAACTGTTCGACAGAAGTAGTTTCCTTATTGTTTAAGGTAGTGTTCAGGTTTAGTTTTTCTAGGGTAGGGAAGTGTAATTACATATATATTTACGTTATTATAATAAATAAATGTGTAATTGTTTTATTTCTTATGAAATATCTATATATATATATATATATATATATATATATATATATATATATATATATATATATATATATATATATATATAAGAAAGAAACAGAAAACGAGTGTAAAACGGTTTGACAATTGTTTTAATTAAAGGTTAAAGGTTAAGAAGTGAAAATAAATAAGCTAAGGAAATTGAAAATTATTATTAATTTTGTTAAATACATAAATAAATAGTTTACCTAGCAAAGTACAGGTTGTAGGTAAACTTTTTGTTTATATGTTTAATAAAATTAATAATAATTTTCAATTATATATTTACTTTTGAACTTATTCATTCATAACAAAACTTATAAGTTAAGGAAATAATTGAATCCTTAAGTGGTGTTGAATACAAAATGTTAATTTCAAATAATCTCATAATTATACGAAATGATAACTTAAATATACACTAAGAAGATTATTGTAAAGTATCATGCATATAAAGGAAGTGTGAAAATATAGTACAGTTAAAAGCTTGCGTTAAATAAAAGTCAAAACAGTTCCCAAAAGCAAGTAAATCTGGAAACTTTACGCCATGTATTTATGCAATACAAATGACACAATTGCATTCATACATTTGCAAATCCCGTTTTAAAATTGTAATGTGAATTGGTGACTAAGATAAGTACAGAATGTTCGCATTCACACCTGCATACAATGCTTTCAAAGCAAAATAACTGCGTTCATTATCCTACAATTCTTGAAGCAGTAATATCCACGCTCCATCGAAAATTGTAAATTTGGAGACCTAATCAAACTAAATTAAAAAACAAGTCATGTTTTAAGTGCTGTTTGTTGTTTCAAAATCGAACTGGTTAATTTAAGGACCATTTTGATACAAGTATACATGAAATAGATAAATTGCATGCATGTGTTTCTTCTGAGCTTACGTAAGTGCTCTTTGTTGTTTCAAAACAGAATTGGTTAATTTAAGAGTAATTTTTTTCATATTTTGATAAAGTTATACATGAAATAGATAAATTTCCATTTATAAAACACAACTGCGTTGAAAAAAAAAACTTCTGAGAATTAGGTAGAAATTTTAAATTTTCAGGACCGCATCTTTTGTAGGACTTTATGTTTAAATGTTTTTTTTTATTTTCAAACTCGAAGCTGCCTCATTCTTTTATTTATTTCATACGTCTCTAAATCTACTTTTAATTCATTAATTTTTCGTGTCAACACCTCCATCCCCTTTTTTCGCTCAACAATAGTTAATACTTGTTCTTCTCTTGCGCTTCCTATCTTGCATACTACCATTTTCGTCATATATGCTAATATTTAATCGTGCGCACCCAAGGAAGCCTTTTATTATAAATCCGCATCCTTCAAAACCGCTAACCTAGGCAAACATTTCTTCTTCTTTCAGGTCAATAAACTTTGACCTTGACCGCTCTATTTTTAGACTTCTAAGAATTGTAATATGATGATGATTACATTGAAATTTCTATTTTTAGCTTTTGACCTTGACATACAGATTTCCCATCAAAACGTTTGACCGCAGAGTGATCTTGTAATATGATGATGATGATGATGATGACATTGCAATTTCTAATTTTAGCGTTTGACCTTGAAGAGATCCAAAGGCTTACAGTTCTCATCACCAGAGGGCGAGTGACCTTGAACTGGTCCAGAACCGGACCCTAATCACTACTTATGAACTTTACAATCTTCTTCCGATGATTATATTTAACATTTAAAATTTTACTTACAAGAGGTTGCACTTCACTTCTTTTCGAGACTGAATTTGTTGGTTTGTCACTTTAAAACATTTGTACAGATACTCTGATTATTTTTTAATTATTAGTATTACCATATAGATTGTTTGCTATTTTTTTCTTCGGCAGATATTTGAGCACGTTGTTTTCATTTGCTTACGTGCGGATATTTTCGAAGCTTTAGAGAAAATGCCGTACCAAAGCTTTTGTTTTACCGATTCACCTGGTTTCGGAAAGCTGTACAGTAGTAAAGAAGATAAGACTGAAGAGCTTAATAAGGACAATGTAGGAGGAATAGTGAATGTAACTCAGAAGGAGATTGGGTTAAATGATATAGAGAAAACGGTAGAAAAGTTGAAAATAGGCAAAGGAGCAGGCGTGGATGAAATCACTGGTGAAAGCTAAAATATGGTGGTGAAAACCTTACATAAAGATTATTATTATTCAATTGGAAGAGCGCGGTCATTGTACCACTGCATAAGGGTAAAGGCAACAAGAGTGATTGCAAAAACTACAGAGGAATAAGTTTGCTCAGTGTACCTGTAAAGTATTTGGAAGAATACTGATTGATAGAGTACGAGAAACTGCACAAACCAAAATTTGGGATTTGCAGGGTGGCTTCATGCCAGGGAGAGGATATGTTGATCGGATGGTTGTTGTCCAGTAGGTGATCGAAAAGCGTTTAAGTGAAGAAGGAAGCTGTATTGGCATTTGTAGATCTGGAGAAAGCCTACTACCGAGTGAATAGAGAGAAGCTGTGGGATATATTAAATGAATATGGCGTAAGTGAAGGTTTAATAAACGGAATAAGGGCAGTGCATAACTGTGGCCGGGCATGTGTTAGGGTGAGAGGAGGTATGAGTGAATACTTTAATATTGAGTAAGGAGTGAGACAAGTCTGTGAGATATCACCGTGGCTGTTCAATGTATGCATGGAAAAATGTGTTAGGCAAGCATGTACCGATACAAATGGTTTAATGTTTGGTGACGTAAACGTATAAGTTCTGATATATGCAGATGACTCACTCTTATTAAGTGAGAATGCGGATGAGCTACAAACTTCTCTGAGGAAAATTGTTAGAGCCTGTGAGAGCATGGACCTACAGGTAAACGTGAACAAAGCAAAGATGTGTTGTTCAATAGGGAAGGTGAAAAGGAGAGTAGAGTATTTACCCTGTATAATGAAATTGTGGAACAAGTGGACGAGTTGGTAAAACGTTCACTGCAGATGGTACAATATAGTAATAATGTATTTGACGGATAATACCATGTAACAATAACATACATGCTTATTAGCGTTAGCAACATGAATGATGAAGTTAAGGAAACAATAAACACAATAGACATGATTAACTTCATATTAAGAATTTATTTAATAGTTTTAACAAAGATTGAGTATTCTACACCAATAATGTCGTCTGATTTAAGCTGATTTACTGCTTTAATAATACGTTGTAGTACACTGTTACTGCCGTATGAAGTTCTACAATAATTTTGAAATAATAACGGTTTATTTCTACTATTAAATTTCGGAATTCGAGACCATATTTCTGGACAGAAAATAATACCGTTTAAAATATTGAAATAAAGCGTAACTCAAAATAATTTCCTTGTATAAACGTAAAGTTGTAACAACCTTTTTTTTTTCAAGTTGCACTAAATTATACTTTAATTTTAGATCTTTTATTCATTTAGTAGTAAATATAGTAAATATAAGAAAAGTTCTTAAGTTTTGTATGAGGTAGGCAACTTAAATTGCATATCTGAATAGTACATATTTTTTAAGTGAATATATTTCATAAAGATTTATATTTCCTTTCTTAGAAATGGTATTCTGATCATTTAAAAGCCGCGCAATGCGTAATAACTAGCCTTTTTTCTTTTCAATTCACTTGTTCTAAATGTAATAGCATGAAGCATGCAGTTGTGAATTTTCCTAAATTTTAGTGTAAAGTGCCATCGGTAGATGGTAAGTTATTTTTTCATTATAGTTAAAACTAAAACCTTTGCTTTTTAGGCTTACTTACTTACTTTATTACCCTTTATATTTTATACGTTAACACTTTTATACGTTTACACCTTTTGCATACTTTAATAATGCATATTTTTTAAAGCACTAATTAGCTATTTTTAATTGTAATGGAATTAATTTTAATTTTACTTTTAAAGTAACACTTTTATTAACTACCTTATTTTTACTTGGTTTACATCATAAATCGAAATTTTTTTACATACTAAAAACTTCAAAGTAATGCATTGATTATTATGGATTCAAATTATTAAGAATAAATTATCAAGATAATTCCAGTGGGGTGTGGCTGGTAACCTTAGATCTGGAGATTGCACCACAATGATGCTATAATGATTTCATCTAGTTGACCGTTCCGTTTCATGTGTCACCAGCGGTAATAAAATACATATACAGAACTGTTCAAAGGTATGATTTTTTTAGTAATTAACGAATAGATTTAAGACCTTTTCCATTACAATTGGATATTAAATAAACTTTAGTGTCTTGTAATTTTATTTTCATTTTGATTAATGTTTTATTATTATTAACAAACTTGGTTTAGCTGTTCCAATTACGTATATCTAAAAATAGCTTGGCGCTGAGGTATCATTTTATTGTTTTATTTACATTACATATTTTTATTAATTAAGTGAAGTGAAAATAATTAAGCAGATGGGAAGCAAGCAGCATTTCAGGTATGTTAATAAATCAGTATATTAGAACCCTCCCTTATCTTAATTTACCGATTGAGCCAACGGCAGTGGCGATTGTTATTTGGTAATAAATTTTTAATTAAATTTATTTGAACAATTGCTAATAGTTTATGACATTTGCGTTTTGTTTATTACATCATCCCAGTATTATTGTTAGTATACGAACGCTTTTTTTTAAAGTTATAAAGTGAAAGCTACAGTAACTTAAAACTTGATCATAAGTAAGGTTATCAAAATTTACATTTACCCTAAAACAAAGAGATTTCACAATTTTTCGTTGCACTCGTTCAATTCGTTCTATGATGGCGAGATTGGACGACGGGTCAATGCTGGAAAACAAGTGATTGAAAGTATATGGACGATAATGAAAAAGCATGAGCTTAGCTGCGAAACGAGCAATCTATAATGGCGTGTTTGTCCGTCAGTACTGTATGGAAGTGAGACATGGTTATGTCAAAAAAGCACGAAAGCAAAAGAAATGCCATGGGCATGCGATTCCTGAGAAGCGCGTGCGTTAAAACGAAAAGGGATAATATGAATAATGAGTATAATGAAGGAGTGTGTGTATAAAAATAGGTTGGTTTTATCACATCGAAAGAATGAACAACGCAAGATTAACAGAGTAGATTTATGTGACGGATGTTAGAAGTAGGTCGGCCTTGGTTGGCCGCGTAAAACTGAATGCAGTAAAATGTATGATAAAAGAAATGAAGTGTAACGTGTTAATGTAGCATCGGAATTTTAGTACGAGTTGAGATTTTTATGCCTATTCTTAGGCAACACAACTTACGGTGGATCCAATTATGAGAAATTTGACAACAGTGTGCATATCCAATTCAATCTTTCTTGTAAATTAAAAAATGCGATAATGTCGAATTTTCTCATTTGTTAAAAATAATCATGCGATTCTTTCTTTCTGGTTTCTTCTGTGACTAGAGAACGTTATTTTTGCTTAACGAAAAATGCGTTGTTAGAAAATTTATATGGGAGAGATTTTTCCTGTAATTTCTATGAAATATTTACTTAAAAGAAGATTCATACAGTGTAGTAAATGATACTAAGTACAGTCAGTTTTCGTTTCACGAATTTAAAGTTTTCTAACAAACGTTTCTCGTCTGATCAAGAGGTGACTTAAACCACGTTCTTTCTTTCTTTTACACTGATAAAATCTATTGTAACATTTAAATCAATAAAATACGTTTTACAATTTAAAATAAATTAAAATACGCTTCTGCAATTTCGTATGCAACTCGTATCTAAAGGGAATCTGTAGATTTTTCCTGCTATTGGCTATTATCGTCCTTCTTCGTTCTTCAAGATATTGGTGTAACCAATGCTACCAGTATGCTTTATTTTTTTGCCTGTACTAATTTACATTTAAATTTATGTTATGCTTAAGAAAGACATAATGGTAGACATATATGTGAAACAAGTTTGGTTATTAATTTTGGGTTAACTGACGTTTCGTTTGATTTAAAACTGATACGCCTGTATGAAGGAGAGCTCTTCCTAGAACTTCGGGTTTTATTTTATGTAATTAATATTGATATTGTGTTGTGTTCATGCTTTCTAGGATCAACACTGGATGTCGAAAAATGCAAAATAATTTTGATTTTGAATAATGTATATTCAAATTTTTGTCTTTCTTTGACAGTTTATATTATAGGGTCAGTACTGCCCAGCAATGTAAGTGTGTTTCTGCTATAACGTTCGGATACGTTTTTAGTTTCCCCTAAATTAATTCTCTAAGTTTCGTCCGCAAACGTTATAGCTATCCGAACTCACGATAACGGTTGTGTTAATATTCATTATCTTGTGTAAACTATTGAAACTAGAAATATTTTGAGGGATCTGTACAAAGATGTAGTGGTTATTTTATTCCTGCGGACTAGGATCAAAATTCTTAGCCAGACCTACTACCTTTCTAGACGTTGTGTACCATTATTCCACCTGTGGTGTATCTCCTAATGTGTCGTAGCCGTTTTCTTAGTCTAAGAGCGATATATAAATAATTCAAGTGGTGCTCTTTTAACCTTCCTGTATCTCTACGCCAGCAACATGCCTACTCATCCAAGTACCCAACCGACCTACTGAGCTTCCGGCTAAATCCCTGCTTGTTTTTACGACACACATTTTACTACTTTTGCTACGACCGCACTTTGTGCATGTAACAAATGGTAAGGACATGTAGAGAGACAATGTATGAATCTTGCAGACGCTAGGGAGGTATGCAGGGATAGGAGATCATGGAGAAGGATTGAAAAGCAAACGAGGCAGGAATTGTTTGCCTACCTCGCAAGGGTGAATGTTATGTTATGTTACGTGGTTTATGCGACGTAAGGTAAGCAAGTATTTATTTTTTTCAAACTTTGTTGTGGAATATTCAGCATTTATGTGTTTATAACCCCATATCTTCGATTATAAACAAGCTGGCGCTCTTTAATTTATGACTTTTCCCTATTGAAACTTATGTATATGGTTGTTCAATTGAAACCCATCTTTGGTCAGATTAGCTTGGACAAAAATCACCCAATTGACGTTTTGCAACATCAGCAATGTTTAGAACTGTCACACAAATCAGTCTGTTTTATTTACATTTCATAGTTTTTTAAAAAGGACGATTGCGAAAGAGCATTTTTAAAACATGTGCAAGTTTAATCAACGTGCGGTCATTCAATGGTTATAGAATTAAACGAAAACAGTCCATTTCCGATTATACAGTTTTGACGAACCATCTTTTGCCTATGCAACTGTAAAGCAGGTGAAAATTTAGAAATTGGTAAAGAGGAAATGAAAGGTTTAGAACACCTACAATCGTGTATCATCTCGATCCACCATATAGCGCACTGGAAGGTTTGATTAGGAGGCTTTGAATCCGACGCCGAAATAAAAAACGCAGGAATTATTAACAGCAGTTACGAATTTGGTGAATACAATCGGTTGTCTTTAGTCAGAGGATCAAACATATTGGATGGGATTTATCTCAAATTTATTTACAAATATATAATGATAAGATAGGTTTCAATTGAATACCTTTACCAACTAGCTATTCGAACCAGCCAGTAAGTTGTCATCGATGCAATGGAAACATTTTCAAAGTACCACAAAAAGAAGTGATAGAATCCTGGAAAAGCAATCTATTGGACTAAATTTTTTAAAAGACCAAACTGAAAAAATTTAAAGAACACTGAGTGAATATTTAATCCAAATCTGTAAAACGAAACTCTCAATAGATAATCAATAAATAAGACGAAAACGGTCCAAAAAGATTCATCTTTCAATTTCATTCATTACTACGTGCGGCCTCATGTGTCAAACGTAGTGAAAGCAAATTTGGAAAGAAAAAAATGAAAGGTTTTAGAACACCTACAATCCAGATTTAAACTCTAAATTCAATACCTATGGGCCACTGAAAAGGTATTGAAATAGCCTTTAAAACCAACGAATATAAAAACTACAGTGATATTTTCAACCAGCACAGAGATATTTTAACGAGCAATACATGAATCGGTTGGTGAAGCAGTGGGATACGTGTCTTAATTGCAGAGGTGATTATGTGTAAATTTATTTCCAAATATATTATTTATAGACTAAGGATAGGTTTCAATTGAACAACCCTTTTTACCACTGAGCTACTGACACCCCGTCTCTTCTCTGTTACTTCACATTGTACTGTCATTTTTGCCCGTAAGAAATTATAACAAGAAGTGATAGAATACCTGGAGAATAAGCAATCAATATTGGACTAAATTCTTTTAACATAAACAAAACTTCCCCCGGGAAAAAATTGTAAATGAATTTTTAATATTTAAACTGATAAAAATGGAAATCTGTCAAAATATGAAGCTAGGCTGGTCATAAAAGGTTATAGTAAAAAATATCTTGAAGATTATAATGAAACGTTTGTACATTGACTACATTTTCCAACGTTATTTTAAAAGAGGAAATTTAAATGAAGTTATTAAAGTAGATATTGATCAAGTTTGTAAACTGCAAAAATCAATATATGGACATAAGCAGTCCCCTAGGGTTAGTTCGGAAAGTTTGATAATACCTTAAAACCAAAAGGTTTTAAAAACTTATCAGTTGATTCATGTTTGTATATTTTAGATAAGAATTATATAAAAAAGAATGTTTATGTTATATTGTATGTAGACCATGTTCTAACTACTGCTAAAGAAAATTTAACAATGCTAAATTTTAAAAAGATATGCTATAACGTTTCAACATGGATGATTGTAAAGCTGTAGATACAGTTCTACATGAAAAAGTAGATTACTTAGTTCTTAAATAAAGTGTTGATTGTAAAGCACCTTGCAAATATCTCACAGGGTGTAATGATATGGATGGACACGTCCCGGTTTAAGCATTACCGTTAATATATTAAGTCATTTTCAAATTAAAAATAATACGAATTATGGAAATGTTTAAACAAGGTTTTGAGATACGTTGAAGGTTCTCTAGATCATAAACTAATTTATATAAACAGAAATTCTGGTAGCACAATTCAGATTGAGGTAGTAGTGAAATCAATAGAAAAAGTACAACAGGATATTTATTTAAAATGTTTGACACCTGTCTTGTTAGCTAGAATACACGCAGACAAAATACTGTTGCATCTTCAATAGAAACTGAATATATAGCTTTGTTTGAAGTTGTAAGAGAAATACTTTCCTTAACATCTCTTTTAAACAGTAACGGTCTAAGAATTGTAAATTCAACTACAATATAAGAAGACAATACTGGGTGTATCAGTATAGATAGCAATACGTCAGATCACAAACGAACAAAACATCTCACATTAAATAATTGTTCACGAGATGATCATAATAAAACAATTAAAAATATCTGTCAAAGTTTTTAGGGCAGATTCTGTGTGTGAAATTAAGCCAATTTTGTTAAATGAACATATGGTCCAAAGACTACAATTTTCGAGATACAGGGTGTTGAAGTTTCGAAAAAAGGGACGTTTTATTTTGATTTCTCAGGAACTATACACAGACAATCTGATATTATGTACTCGTACATTACCCACACTCTACACAGTCAGACACTGATGCTCGCGATACTCAATTATTCAGTAAAGTGGCGGAGATACGGCCAGGTCGAAAGGGTTTTTCAGGCCGAACTTCTACGCCACTGGATGTACTCGAATTTTGTTTCCATTATTATACACGAATAAGGTTACTTGCGATTTTGTGATTTGACGGCTCGTTTCCAAGATAAATAAAATTTTATTTCATGTACTTCATAGCGCACGCCACGGGTTCACTATTTCTATCTGAAAATCTGTGAAGATAAGGAAAACAACAAGGAAAAAAAATTCCAAAAAGGATTTTTCTTTAAATCGTTTTGTTTCAGAGATACAGGGATACAGGGTACATGAAAAAAAAACTTAAAATGAGTTATAATCAAATACGTATAATAATATCCATTTTAACACCCTGTATCTCTGAAACGAAGCGATTTAAAAAAAAATCCTATTTGCAATTTAAACTTGCCTTGATGTTTTCCTCACCTTCACAAATTTTCAGATCGAAATATTGAACCAGTCACGTATGCTATGAAGAATAATAAAATCAAATTTTCTTGTTTATCGTGGAAACGAGCCTTCAAATCACAAAATCGCAAGTGACCTTGTTCCTGTATATTGAGTTAACAAATACGGCAATAGAAACAAAATTCGAGTACATGCAGTGGCGTAGAAGTTCAACCTGAAGAACCCTTTCGACCTGGCCGTATCTCCGCCAATGTATCGAAAACAGCGATATAGCGAGCATCAGAGTATGACTCGTGCAGAGCGTGGTAATGTACATATCAGATTGTCTGTGTATATAGTTCCTCAGAAATCAAAACAAAGCATATGTACATTTGACAAAATTAGCATAATTTCACACATAGAATACGTCCTAGAAATTTTGGCAAACATTCTTGAAACTACAGCAAAACAATTATCGGATTTTAATTAATTGATTTTCTTGTTAAAATACTTAATTAAACAATTGTACTTTTTGTTTTCTTTAGTGCGAGTGATAGTATTCTATAATGAAAACAAAAATAAAAATAAAATGTTAGATAAAAGTATATAGGTATACTCTAAAAACCGTTTTGTTGTTTTATAAATAATGATTATTACTGTAAATAACAAAATAATAATAACTGAATTTAATGCAAGGGTTACCATTCACACTGTATCCACCAATCGTAAGTAATATAAGCATTCATTACCAACATAAAAAAAATGCTGTTATTAAAAAAAGAAATGTTCGGTTGCATAAAGTGAAGCATTATAAAACCTATTTAGGTATTATAATGGATTATTATAAACGCAAAATAGACAACAGCATAGTAAGAATTTCCATTTGTCATCCTAGATGTCAATGAACTTTGTCCTAAGCCAATGACTTTTGAAGAGGTTAATAAACTTTGGTATTTAGATTTCAAGAATTACCATATGCCGGATTCAAAAGGTCTTTAGTCTAAGACCCTTCCCTTTTCCAAGGACTAGTTCTATTTTTAGGTCTAATAATTGACCAACATTCAGCCCGGATCAATAAACTTTGACCTTGAAGATGTCAATGAACTGGTCCCCTGTTTACATTTCTAAGAATCACCACGTGACTCTTATCTTTAGCCCACCTCTAAAGGTCAACAAACTTCAAGGTTTCCAATAACTGGTTCAATTTTTAGATTTATAAGAACTGTAATGTGTTATCCCTGGAGGTCTATAAGCTTTGTTGTTGTAAAGGTCAATAACCGTTGGCATTTCTAGCCACCAGTTTTATTTTTAAATTTCCAAATATGGTAACATAACCTTGACAAATTCAATGAGATTTGAACCCTCCCCCAGCAATTTCCACGAATTGGTTATATTTTAAGATTGCAAAGAATTGCAATATGACGCCCTCGAGGCCAGTAAACTTTAATTTAAAAAGGTCAACAGACTTTACACGGTAAATGAATGTTTGTCTTGTGTAGAATTTGTGCTGAAACTATGTTGCAGCATGATTGCACCCATACGCAGGACGAACGTAAATTTACCGGTACCTACGTGGCGGGCGAACTTTGAAAAGCTATAGAATTAGAGAACTGAGTTTTAGAAGTCTTTGAAGTGGTTTTGCCAATACGCAGAGGTGGTAAGAGTGAGGATCTTTTCTCAGGTTATACGTCGATAACTTTCTCAAAATCAACCCAACGTGTTCGTACTGGCCTTCATGGTATAACGACGACGACGAGTCATCGAAGGATCGATACATACGCGTCCAATTGCATAAAGACAAAATTTTCGCCTCTCAGATATATTTCAAGATTATTTTTATATTCATTTTGTGGCAAGTTTGGGCAACGTGATAATTTAATACTACAATTATTTCTGATCCTCACGACTTTTTCAAAAATTATGACCGATTCTTCCAAGGAGGTTTAGTTCATTTTACACGTTAATGAGGATGTTATGGTAATAAACTGGAATAGACCTGAGGATGGGGAAAACAGCTCAATACTGCCAATGCCGTCTTGGCAGCTTATAGAACCGCCTAATGTTCGCCTGGTGATGTACAGTTACCTGTAAAAACTTGCTGAACGGGTTCTGTACTTTGATACAGATTCCGTGATTTTTACGCAAAGCCCTGGTGAGTGGGCGCCACTTGTCAGTGATTTTCTTGGCGATATGACCGATGAGGCGGGAGTCTACGGAGTCGGGACTATAATCATGAGGTTAGTAAGTGGGGGTCCTAAGAATTATGCGTACAAGGCGTTCTCTACAAGTAAAAATGAATACATCAATGTGTGTAATGCTAAGGGAATCACCCTAAACTATGAACATTCCCAGGTGAATAATTTCGACACACTAAAGTCTTTAGTATTAAATGTCATTGAACCTGTGTACTCACAAACTAACCGTCAAAATTGTTAGAACCTCTGCATACAAAGTTGCATCAAAGTCAGTGAGCAAGATTTACCAGGTACAGTACAGTAAACGTAGTAGAAAGGAAGATGGTTATGACACTCTTCCTTACGGTTACGTGGCTCGCTCATAGCTTCAACATGCATGGTCTCGTTTCCAGTTTTAGTTTATGGTATTTTGTTTTAAAAATCCCGTTCAGCAGACACGTGACGATCCTTGAATCCACTTCCATTCCTTTCCCTTTTATTTGTATCTTAACCCAGTGACTTTAATTTTAAATATATTTTAGCCGATAATACATGATACCGGTACAACTATTTCGTTATTGTATAGGCAACAATAGTGACTCACGATAATTTGGGTTGGTAGTACAACTGATTGTGTGTGTAATATTAACGTATCATTATAAATACATTAGTTTGTATGGATTTTTGCCTGCTCAATTACAGTGTTCAGTAGGTTGATATTGCATGTGGAAATGAAAATTCAAGTGGTTTATTATTATTGAATCAGCCATTCATCTACACAATCTCATCTCGGTCTAAGCCTGAAGTAAACTTTCACTCTTGATCAACACAGACGTTAACCATACATCTACAGTGTGATGTAATGACGAAAATTGGGTAGAATAAAACACATATTTGCTTTTACGTTAGTAATTCTCCGTATTATGAACCCACAATCGAGGATAACCGAGATTTTGAGGATTTAAGGGTAAATTATTGTTGCATAACAATAGCTGAAGAAGAAGCCGCAGAAGAAGATAAGGAAAATGAGACTGAGAGTGAGGTCAAGGTTAATGCTAGTGCAAACACCGAGTAACCAGAGGAAAAAGAAGAGGTAACTGAAGATCGAACAGATAAGGGTATTGATGTTGCTTCTGATATATGAGATGTGTTTTTATGTAATCTTAAAATTACTACTACTTATAATAAATTATTAAAAATTCCTTTATCTTTTTATTACCGGTAATAACCAAGGCGTTTTTCATAGAAGTCATTTCAGATCAGCATCTTGAATTGATTACTATATTAATTTGCGGTTTAAAATGGCCTGTAATAAAAAATCTGACTATGCCTTTGGTTTGATTGATTTGATTTAGATTGATTGGTCAAATCACGGAGTTTGGGGCGGTGTCTATGACCCAATCGGAAAGCAGGAGGTGGCCTAGAGCCAGGTGAATTAAAATACTGGACTACAAAAAAGGCTCTTAATACAGCCAAAAGGGTCCTAATTACGGGGTGAGGACGAGAAATACGTCATCAAGAGTTGAAAATGGTGCCTGAAAAGAAGCCGACAGCTAAGATACATTAAACGTGTCTGCAGTTGCCTACCCTCATGAGGCTAGAATTGTTCTCGGGAAAGTTTCAAACTGCAATAAGAATTCTATCGCCTAATCAAATTCATCAGTGTGGTAGAAAGCTTTTTCAATCAATATCTGTTTTATACTGTACTTAAATATTTGCAACGGATATGTTTTTATTTTTTAGGAACTTTATTATACAGTTTTATCGCTAAATGAGTAATAGGTTGTTGTGAATGTGACAGTCTATGGAATGAGCAGTTCATTTTCATTAGGTGTGTATAATTATGAAAATCTGAATTCCGAGAAAATGTACATGTCAATACAATTATTTTTAATATCTGAAACGAAGGTTTACAATGTTCATACACTCCTGCATGGCAGACTATTCTAACCACATTTTTTGAATTCTGAACATTCCGATCGAATTTGGCGAACCGCCCATAAGGTAACTCCATAGGAAGAAATGCTATAAAAGTGACTGTAATAATTAAAATTTAATTGATTCATTATTGGTATTTTTTAAAGTAGAAAATTTTAGATACTGAGTTTTATCACCATTAAAGTTATATCATCAGCAAATAAAATTGATTCGGAAGCAGACACACATCTCGGAAAATCATTGACATATAGCAAGAACAAAATAGGTCCTAATATGGAGTATTGTGGGACTCCAACGTTTACCGACAATTTAGATGATACGGTTCCGTTTACATGAACCAATTGACTTCTCTTCTGTAACTATGATTCAAAAAATAAATTTGCTTCCCTACGTATACCACAAAAAACTAATTTATGCAATAATATGGAGTGGTCCACACAGTCGTATTATCGTATGACTATTATCCAATATATCTAACCTTAGTTGCACACGCTTTGTAACTGCTTCAATAGTGGATTCACCTTTGTGAACGCGAACTGCTTGTCACAAACCGCTTTATGGTTTTCAAGAGAACTACTCTATCTTTTAATAGAACTTCAAAGATTTATGACAATACAGGAAGGTCAGATATTGGTGTAAAGTCGTTAATATCGTTTATGTAATTTGTTTTAGGAAATGGAACTACTTTAGCAACCTTTAGAATACCTGGGGTGTATATTTTGTTGAACACATATTAAAAAACCGAGTTACAGGCGTTAAGATGCTCTCCTTCAAGGATTTGAATATTTTTGTTCATAAGTCTGAATATCTTCAGAGTGTGAATTTTTTAATTTAGTTATAGCAGAACCCACTTCCGATTGATAGATCGGTATAATAAAGAAAGACTTAGTTGAAATGATTTGCTTGCAGTTTAACAGGTATCGGTCAAAACTAGTAACAACTAGCACTTGTTCCTTAATCGCATTATTAGGAAGATTTACAAAAGATTCATTAAGCTCTTTATCTAAAATAGTTGAATTGTAGATCTTTGACTTTGGAAAAATACTATTATTTATTAAATTCTGTGTGGCTTTGGTCTTACACGAAGCCTGATTAATATACTGAATATTGCCTTCCTTCTTTATATAGTACGACCTAGTTTGCTTATACAACTATTTCACGAGAATTGGTGATTTCCACGTTATCAATACATGTGCTGTGCTTTTACTTCACTCTTATTACTTCGTTTACACAAAGTTTTAGATTAAATGAATGTACAGTATCAACAAATCTTCTAGTTGATGCAGAATTCTCGATTAAATCTTCGTTGAAATCACCTGCCATAATAATTTTACTATTCATAACACATATTTTATTTAACAAAATGGAGAAATTGTTGAGGAACGTAGATATGCTTGGCCAATATGGAGCTTTGTAGATGGCTCTTTGATACTCTTTTCTACAATAATATTAGCAATTTTGAACCCAGGAATAGTGCAATTATTGCTTTCAATATCCACTTCCCTTAACCAGCTCTCGGTTACACAGAAAACATCAACACTTACGTTGTAATAGTTTATTCTGGATTCTCTGAGTGTTAATGTAGAATAGTCTAAGATTATTACTGCAGTTGAAATTTCTATGTCTATCACTAAAATTTCTTACAGTACCGAATTTGTTCCGCCTATTGCATTGAGTTATCAGAAAACTACAAGGAAGAAAACTGAACATTCCCTCTCCAACGAAAATAAGAGCTACATGATCAGCTTTGACGAACGAATTCGTTGCCAATGAAGCTTTAGTTTACAAGAAAATATGATTGTCCATTTGGTACTGAAAAATTTAGATTGAGTAACACAAGAATTGAAACTGTAGATTGTCACGTGCTCAAAGATACACTGAATATACTTTCGGCATACTTTCAAACAAATGGCGGATATCCATGGGCCATTAAATGTATCTGCTGAATTATCTAAAACGATAGTCAAAGCATGTTGTACACTTCACAATATTGCGCGAGAGGGGGATGGTTATCGTTTTGCAATTTTGATTGCTATCAATTCTGTCCAGGAACCATTGCAAACGAAGTTCAGAAGCCTGATTATATCCGGGACAAATTCACTGACTTTATAAGTGAAGAAAGAAAATAGACTGGCAGTGGAAGTTAATTTAATAGGTATTCAAGCTTTATGGTACTAACATTGACTACTACCTATATTGAAAACACATATGAAAGTTAATTTTAGTTTCAATACGTAACATGTTCACAGTGAATTATAGAATCTAAGCGCAACTTGTCCAAGTGACCATTAGTTATGGTTGAAGTTATAATCATTCATGTGAGAGTCTTTAAAACTTTGTGTTGCAGAAAAATAACCGTAAACAGGACGCATAGTCTATACATAACGCCGATTTTCAATAAACATTAGCAAATCGTACGTACTACAGAAAGCGAGGATAGAAAATGAAAACAAGGTAAATCTTATTGTTAACTCATTTTGCTACGTTGACTGTGGATTTAACTTTAAGATACGAACCAAAACCTACATTTAGAACAGTGGAATTACAAGTCCCATTGTCAAAGGAATTAGCAATGCTATTGATCCAAAACAAACACCAAAAACGTTTATGAAGATAACGCTAAACTAGTATGGAATGCGGATTATCTCACTTACTAAACTTTAGTTATCCAAGAAGATCTATGAACGTAACTGGTTACAATAAACGTGTACCGCTTCCAGATGAAATACAAAGTAAACGATTATCTCGTTATGATTATACATGTATGTCTAACGCTTACGCCTTGTAGATCTGCGCACAGACAAGTGTTCGTCATAAGAAAACTCATTAAATAAGCTTACGTTGTATATCCTTCAATGTCATTCAGAATTCATTCCGAAGAAACTATAAGGTAGTCGGAAACTTTTAGAAGAGTTATAGTTTAGGAAGTTTACAGGAAATTTCATTGCAATTTTACGTTCATTAATAAAAATTTAAGTAAGATTCTAACGTTCTAAGTAATTGCCTTCTCAAATATTCAAAATTTGAGGTATGAAATAGCAATATAAAAACTAAACTTTAAAACTTAAATCAATAAGCCAATATTAATAATAATACTTAGAACTGGTTCTTAAATAAGAGTATAGACGTGCAACTTGGAATCTAAATATCTGCAAAACCCTATAGTTGTTTTATACTATAGCTGATATTTGTCATATTTTGCATTAGGTTTTAAAATTACTTCAATCTTGCAATTTTTGGCCCTTGCTCGAAGCGTCAAAATTTTATTTTGTTGAACAATTTTATTACGCCTATTATCGCACTTTTTCTTTAGAAACATTACATACGATATAATTTTTTGTTCGTTTTTTACTCACTGTTAGGACACTGGTGTACACATTCTTTGATTTTGATTTTGTAATTGCCATTTCGAGTTAAATCTCTGCTCTGATGCCGCTGTTCATTCAGTTGCAACATGGATTCCGATGAAGAAACACTGCTTTTTGTGCTATTATTGAGCAAGCGAATGCGTAGAGAACTCCGTGGAACGAGGGTGCACACAATATTAGAATCTAGAGAGCAGGATGGAATATTTCATACTTTGTATCCCGAGCTCAGAGAAGATGATAAAAAGTTTTTAAACTACTTTAGGATGTCAGGGGCATCGTTCGATGAATAGTGCGGACGGATATCATTATGAGAAAAAGGAAAAGGATTGCAGTAACCTTAAAGTAAGAAAACAACACGTTTTCATACACTGCTTTATTATAGCCAATATTACATGTGGTATTTCAAACTATTCGACAAAACTATGTACTGATGACTGCGAAATCTCACTATCGACAGAATCAGAAGACAACAAGGCAATTGCTTCAGTTCTCGTAGTATTTTGTAGGGGTTGATAGGTAGGCGTTCGCAGTAGTTCGTAATAAGTTCAGCGCTGTACCTACTAGTAGAAAGTTCAGTACTATACTCACTAGTAGAAAGTCCAGTTCTGTAGCCACTATTGAGATCATCACAGTTGAACTGGGAACAGAGTGATTTTTGATGGCTGAACTGTGAGTAGGATGATTGTTGAAGGCTAAACTGTTGGTGGGATTGTTACAGGTTAAATACTCACTAGAGTATCCAGCCCGTAAAGGCAATTTGTGCCACGTCATAGCTCTGTGGTGTGGGCGGGGTTCTTACTTAAACATCGTAAAAAGCAGTCGTAGTAATTCCGAAAATCGTCATAATCGGTAGATAGCCAAAAATGCGCCACCTGTTCAAATATTTATAGTGGGAAAATGTCATGAACAGATGTTATATTGGTCTGACAGGAGAACCAAAACGTTCACTCAAAATCTACAACTTCTACAAAGTCTACTCAAACATGTCCACAGTGAATTATAGAATCTAAGCGCAACTTGTCCAAGTGACCATTAGTTATGGTTGAAGTTATAATCATTCATGTGATCGCGAGTCTTTGTTAAAACTTTGTGTTGCTTTCAATAAAAAAAATAATAATAAAAGGACGCGCTAGTCTATACATAACGCCGATCTTTGTGGCAATAACGACAGTAGAAAACGAGTACGTACTACAGAAAAAGCGAGGATAGAAAATAAGAAAACAAGGTAAATCTTATTGTTAACTCATTTTGCTACGTTTTGACTGTGGATTTAATTTATTTAAGATACGAACCAAAAAACCTACATTTAGAACAGTGGAATTACAAATAGGTGCACCCCAAATACAAAAATTTCAATGTAATAATATTCCAAAACAAACACCAAAAAAACGTTTATGAAGATAAGGATAAACTACAGAAGGATGCACGATTATCTCACTTACTAGAAGTTTATTATCCAAAAAGACATCGCGAACGTGAAAACTCCGGTTACAATAAACCTCACCACTTCCAGATGAAATACAAAGTAAACAATTATCTTGTTATGATTATACAGTAGTATGTCTAACGATCTTACTCTTGTAGATCTGCGCAAAGAGGCAAGTGTTCTCGGTCTGTAGAACTTTATTAAAAAACTTTTGGAGGTGCGCTATCGTAGAATCTTATGGATTGCAAAAAATATTGATACTGGTACAGAGTTCACGGAAAATAGAGGTGGAGATCGGTGGAAAAACAAATATCAAGGCAAATGGAAGAGGTTATACCGTTTATAGGAAAGTTTAAAGGTGTAGAGATTCATTGCAATAGGGTCAAGTCCAAGAGATTATACCTGAGTTCTATGCTCAACATAAACAAAACGTTTACAATGCATAACGACACTGTAGACAAACATCTTTAAGTAAACTATTCCTTCTTCCACAAAATATTCCCAACAAAATTTAATTTAAGGTTTGTTTCTCCAGGAACTGACGTTTGCAGTTACTGCGAACCTCTAAAATACAAAACACTGTAGGCAACTTGTTTAAAAGTTAGAAATGAATCATCTAGAAATCTGAGAGTACATAAACTAAGAGCTTCATACACGAGAGTTTCACTTAATGATGAAGGAGGAAGAAGAAAGTGCTGCATCATTTTGCTTGCATCTACAACAAGTGCAGTACCTGCCAAAACCACCTGCTCAAGAATGTTTATATCCACTGAAAGTAGGCTGGTATGCATTTTGTAATGTTGCCTTGAAAAGTGCGTTACCTCACTTTTACGTGTGGCGGCGCTCTGATGTACCTGGTTCGGCAGATTAGATTGTTTGCCGACGGCTATGGTGGGCGAAATAAAAACAACCATACTGTCCATCCATTACAAGGATTCACCACGTGGCGTTAAAGAAATTACGGTAGTTTTCTCTGTAACTGGTCATTGGAGTCTTCTAGCGGATAGGGTTTTGGGAAGATCTGAAAAGAGTTAATATGGCATGCCGAAATACTTTTACCTAAAGATCACCAAAGAATTTATAGAAAATTTGACACGAAATATTTTCTAGATACTTTCAAAAATGTTGAAGGACTAAGCGACCAAAAAAGGTTATTTTTCAAGAAATTTACAAATCTATCCAATGCAAGTCTAGTTAAATTTAAAGTGCGAGATGAACTATAGATTATAAGATAATTTGAAGCTTTTTATAACTCTAGTAAAACGCTTGAAAAACATAAACGCTGTTGAGTTACTATTACTGGATTCTGCAAGCGGAATTTCGCAGGATAAAGGATAGGCGATTGATGTTTTATTAAAAAAACCTTTCGGAGAAGACTGGACAAGGGACGATCAATCGAATTTTGATTTTGAGGTCCTAAACTACCATGTGACTTTTAATGAATAACATGATGAAGACGGCCAGTTATGTCACTGTTTAGAAGTAGACCGTGAATCAAAACATTAACTTTGATTTAACCTACACTAGTGTAGTATTTTGCATTTATAATTTTTGTGTGGTTTACAATTACATTGCTCTCATTTAAAAATAAACATTTTTGTGCAGCATAAAGCGCTTCTTTAATTCCTAAAAATTATAAAACGAGATGTTGCTTTCAGAACGCAAAAACTCAATACTTATTAAACATGTCCAAAGATCCTTCTTGAATTTCTCTGAGATAAAGCAAGAAAATATTTAACACTGTTAGAATTGTGAAACGTTGTCACAAACGTTTCTGGTTTTCTCAAAAAGTACCTTTTATGACTCCTCGAATATAAAAAAGATTTTACTGATAGATAGTTGACTAATAAGACAAAATAAACAAGGAACCTATACTATTTCGATATTTAATCGCCTGAATCATTAATATTTAACAAGTAACAATTTGTTGTGGGTGCGAGAAGCCTTTAATAAGTTACAAAAGTTCACTTTGTAAGCGCTTTAGTTTAGTAGTTCGCAATCATCACATCCCAGAAGCAGTTCTTTACACATTAAAGTACAATCAGAACGCAGTACTTCACATAAAACTAAATTTATCCAATACGATGGATTAAACTCCATACATCTACCTTTAAGTGTTAATTTTAATTTATTTTGTCTTTTGCGAATGTTCTTTGCACTTTAATTCTTTTAAGTTTACAAAACTTTAAGTAGAAATAGAATTTCCGACACTAATTTACAAACTCACTCAAAACTGCTATACTGATTTAATCCATAACTATAACCATAATTAACATTTGTCTAGGTTACTAAAGGCTAATGATATTCTTCACCGTATGTTCGCGATAAAATCAAACTGCAACTAACTGAATATTCCCAGGAAAACAATTTTGTAGTCAAAGGCTAGTATTTTTTTTATGATTGTGGACCTGAACAGGCTAAATTAGGCCTATCGTGCTAAAGCACTAAAGAACACTTAGGAGGATGGGTAGAGGGATAATGAATTACCAATAGATGCCTATGAACAGCTACCTTAAATTTTCTCGTATCATAAGTGCGAGGAAAACAGGAACTAGGGAGATCATTCTAGAGTTTAGAAGCCGTGTAGAAAAATGTGGATTGCGCCCGTTTGGTACGACAAGTAGAGATTTTTACTGCATACTGATGATGCTAAACTCGTGAGAATTATAAAACCAACTGATAGCGGGTCATTGTATTATAATTACAAACACTACTTTTCTTTACAGTATGGCTATTTGTGATTATTAATTTCTCAAAATGATCGGAATAAGCGAACCGAGTTTTCGAAAGATAGCCGGAGATGGTACCAAAGAATATAATTCATCAGCACAATAGCCATTGTAATAACGATAATACAAATAAAGAACTGAAACCATCCTTCTATGCTCAAGCGACTGTATGTGAGAAGTTAAGAACGGGTCATTTATAAGCCTAATCGCCTAATCGGTCCAAATTAAAAATTAACTTATCATAACCTTGTTTAGAAGGTGCCGAAATCAAAAGACCATTGATCGGCTTTCGTCTTTCTTGTATATGAAGCAAAAATCAATAATCTCAATGGATACTACACTTATAACGATAAAGTCTACCAATGTACCTTACTTTGCATCATGACAGTTCCTTCGTATCCCTCATAATTCATGGGCTTATTTCGTACTAATTTAAAATTAGGTACTATCGATAAAATGTGAAAACGTCAACGTAATATCTTGTAAAGCACTATTATTGTTTACTAAGGAAGATAACGAATCTTTCCCAAAACGCCAATTTTTATCGTTACATCCATTCAGCGTTATATTTGTAGCACATAAGTAGCTTCGTAATGGTATTTTTTGTAATTGTAACATTATTTATAGATTTGTCCGTAAATGGGTAGCTTTAGAAGTAAATTATCTGCAGATATTAAACGTTGTGTAAGTGGGTTAGTGAATAAGCACGTTGAAAAATGAGCATGAAGCAAACTTGTTTAAAGTTATAAATATCGGAGGAGTAGTAAAGGTATGGTAAGAGTAGAAAGAACTAGAGTAGTAGAGTTGAGGAGAAATAGTAGTAGTAGTAAGAAGAAGTAATTATTATGTAGCGATTATAGTGGTCAATTGAATAGGTTAGTAAGATTAGTATATTATATGTTACTAAGTATCATTAGTATACATTCAAAATTTAGTCCTGAAATTGTAAATGAGCTCAAGGATGGAAATCAAATAGGTCAGCAGGTAATACATTATTATGGTAATAGGAATAGAGACTTTAAAACGAAAAATTCAAATTTTAATAGACAAAGAAAATTTCGATGCAACAGCCAAATTTTAGAAATAATTCTAATAGATATAACCAACATTAAAATAATTTTAATAAATACAGTAGGCGGAGAGAGTATGTAAATCTTGGGTAGAAGAATACAAAGGAAGATGTTAGTCAGTTTTTTTGGCAGAATAATAAATAAGGTGTACGCTAGGAGTGACCTGAATATAAGCTGAATAGATGCATGTGTAGAAAATGTTATTTTAGGGTTATTAGTTGAGACAGGTACTTCAATTTGTGGTAATAAGTATGAATGTTTAGGTATCAATACGCGGATTATTAGGGCTAATTTAGAAATCAATGGAATAACAGGCTCATTGATTTGTGATGAATACACATATTTAGATTTGGCCATTGAGGGTCAAGAGTTTAAGGAGAAGTTTTTTGTTACAAGAAATCTAAATTATGGAACAGGTGGTATAATAGGGTTAAATTTTATTCTGAAGTATGAAGAAAAAATTGAATATGAGTGAAATACATTACAATTGACAAATAATATTATAGTAATAACTACTTTAAATGTAACAAATTCAAATTCTATAACTATTCCACCAAGGTGTGAGTATATTCATCATATAATAGCATATACGAATGATGAATGTGTAACTATGAAGAATGAAATATGGGAAAATGTTTTCGTAGCTAACACTATTGTTTAAACAACAGAAAAGAAATACCGGTTAAGATACTAAATACACGATGTAATCCAGTTCGGTAACCTAATTTCCACAAATTACTCCATTAAGTGTTTATAATATGTTTAAGTTTGAAAAATTAGATAAAGAAAAGTTTTATAATAAGTGTTCAAAATTAGCACCATCTACTTCTAAACATTTATTAATCCTTTTCATTAAGTTATGTCTTGTAATTCTGGAAATATGGTCGGGTGTTAGAGAATTAAAAACAAGTAAGACTCTCTGCATGTAGATTAGTTGTAGATTGTAGAAAATTAAATGAGAAATTGCATGACGATAAATTTCCTTTACCAAATATGACAGAAACTTTTGATTCATTAGCAGTGGGCTGTATTGTAGTCAGGGTTATTATCAAATGGAAGTAATTCCAGAAAGAAATTATACAGCATTCACAACGAATATCTGGCAATACAGAATAAAAAGGCTTCTAATGGCATTAAAAAAGTACAAGTGCATTTTCGAGATTAATGACAATATCTGCCAGGACTTAACTATCAAATTTTTTTTTATTTGTTTGGATCATTTAGTTGTGTTTGTACGAAACTTAGATGAACATAATAAACATTTAAGGAAAGTTTTCGATAGGTCACGGAAGGTTAATTTAAAACTTAATCCATTAAGGTGTGAATTTCCTAAAATAGACATTCTACACTTAGGGCATATAATTTCAGCAGACGATATTTCACAAAATCCAGAAAAAACTAAAGTAATAAAAAATTATCCAAAACCTAACAACGCAGACGATTTACTGCTTTCGCTAATTATTACAAAGTTGTACCGAACTTTCCGGAAGTGTCAGCGTCGTTAAATAACTTATGTGGGCATAATGTTCATTTTGAATGGACGGACAACTGAATGTGACTCATGTTTTAAAATTCTAAAAGATTTACTAATGCTATCACCCCTTTTGCAATATCCAAATTTTTCAAACGATAATAGATTTAAATTACATACCAATCGTTCAGGAATAGTGCGGTTTTATCTAATGGAGACGCTAGTAGATGGTTGTATAAAGCAGAGATAAACTATCCTACAATTCAAAAAAAAATTTATTTATTAATTCTTATACTCGTCGGAATTAACCCAAGCGGTACTGTTGCGGGATTTTGAGAAAACAAGTCAAGATATTAAAGTATTAGGATTACTTGTAACTAAAAATGAGAATAATATGCGAGTATCTAGACATATAATTGAAAAAAAAACTAAAAATTATGAAATACCTAGGATAAATGCAATTAACAAAGTTGAGAAAATTACTGATAAGAAATACTTAGTTTTAAACGATTTTCACTTACTAAAAGTGGTCGTACGAGAATGAAAAGAATGACAAGATTATGAAATATTATTTTTGGATAGGTTTAAGTAGCGATGTATATAAAAAAGTGTCCAAAACAAAAATATAATATACACATAAACAATCCATGAGTGTAACGACAACAGCACATTCAGCGTCCGATAAACCATATTTAGACACTGTAGGTCCTGTAGGCAAAGATAGCTGTAATTTTTCATGTACAGAGTGGACCAAAAGTCTGGAAACGCCCCGTAAATTGCTAGTCCGAATTGTACAAAATTTGGGAAAAGCCTATTTTGGGATGCGGAGATTCCAGATTTGACGTTTGCAATGTTGCCAAATGTGCCGTTTCTCTGATATCATTGATCACTTGGTGTTTTAAATACATCACCCTGTATATGCAGTGATTATTGGAGTATCCTCTACAATACGAGTTCTACCATATGTAACACTTATGATTTTATGTAGTCTAGAAGTTCTTAAATACATAAAACAGTGCAAAATATGTAGATTTGAAGAAATTTAAATGTTAAAATATGGAATGCTGTGATTTTGACATTGTTCAGCATTTACATTATTAAATAAAACTGACAGTAGTTTGATGTGTTTTGAAAAGTTCTGCAAAGTAAATTTTTTCTCTAAAATGGTTGTTAATAAAAAGAACGAATTACTATTCCAATGATGAGAGCGTACGGCGACATAATAAGTTCTTATAAAGAAGTAGCCAACTTGTTCAGCGATACTTTCCCAAACCGTTCTCCTATTCATAAGACGGCGGTACAAAAAACTGTAAAGCGCTTTGAGGACTGTGGAGGAGTAAAAGATAGATATCGATCAGGTAGACAAAAACAGTTATAGATGACAACAAAACTTTAGATATAATGCAGAGTTTCGTTGAAAATCCACATACATCCTCACACGGAGTTGCATAATTACATAATATAGGCCATTCTTCAGTCTTGCTTGTATTACGTACGAATAAATTTCAACCATACAACATTCATTAATTGCAAGAATTACCGTAGATTAGAGTGTACTGAGGTAATGATAGATAAAATTGGAAATGACGGAAATTTCGTTAACAACATATGCTTTTCGGACGAAGCAACCTTTACACTGTGTGGGAGTGTAAATCGCCATAATTTAAGGTACTGGAGTGACGTAAATCCACACTGGATGCGTGAAAACCATACTCAAGGGCCACAAAAATTAAATGTATGGTCAGGTATAGTGGGTACTCAATTAATTGGGCCGTTCTTTATCGAATGAAATTTAACGTCAGATAAGTACGAAATGCTACTTAGAAATGAAATTGTACCTACACTGAGAAACTTGTTTGGGGCCAATTTTAATCAGACATGGTTTCAACAAGATGGAGCTCCAGCTCATTTTGGTGTAAATGTTCGGGGTTATTTAGATGAGATATTTCCTGCACGATGGATTGTTAGACCAGGTAGTATTGAATGGTCTCCAGGTTCACCTGATTTCAATCCTAAAGATTATTTTTATTGAAGACAATTGAAAAATTTTGTTTACAAGTCTTGCAGAGCTAAGGCAACGAATTATCGTTGAATTTCGATTAATTTTTAGACAATCATGGAGAAATGTGGTAGACGCATTGTACCATCGACCTGTCAACTCACAAATGGAGTACATTTTGAACACTTGATTATGTAATCATTATGTTAAAAATGTTGTAATTTTTCAATTGTTACGTTTTAATGCAGTTGAAAATAGTTTGCATTAAAAAATGTATTGAGACCATTAGGCATTTCCAGACTTCTATTTTATGTATTTAAGACCTTCTAGACTATATAAAATCATAAATGCTACGTATGGTTGAACTCGTATTGAAGAGGAGATTCCAATAATGACTGCATACACAGGGTGGTGTATTTAAAAATTCAAATGCTACTAATAATATCAGAGAAACGGCAAATGTGGTAACATTGCAAATATCAAATCTGGAATCTCCGTATCCCACAATATGCTTGTCCCAAATTTTGTACAATTCGGACTAACAATTTACGAGATAAGTGGGCCTTTCCAGACTTTTGGTCCACTCTGTATATTAACTATACAATGTGACTTAACTAAATATGTAACAGAATATCCTTTAGAACCAAGGATGAAATAACTGTACCGAGAACATTTGTTTATAATTTCATACTACGTTTTGGAGTTCATAGTGAAATTGCTAATGATAGAGGTACAGAATTCATAGCATCTACAATGACAGAAACGTATAAATTATTAAAAGTCAAACATTTAACTTCCACAGCGTACCATCAGGAAAGCATTGGTACCCCATAGAACCCACATAAAGTGGTAGAAGCTTATTTAAGGATTCAAACGGAAAACCAAAATACGTCATGGAGTAGTTGGATACCGTATTCGTGCTTCACATACAATACTACTGAGGATAGCGGAACAAAATACACTCCTTACGAATTGGTTTTCTGTAAACTATGTAACATTCCAAGTAATGTAATTAGCAATGTAGAACTTTCATATAACTTTGATATTTATTCTTTAGAACATAAGTGTAGGTTATAAAATGCACATAGTGATGCAAGAACAAGTATAGTCAGTGCTACAGTGAATAATAAAACAGATGACTTAATATTAATCAGAAATGAAGACTACTAAATTAAGTGCTATTTATAGTGGACCTTTTCGAGTGAGAAAATTTATCCCCGAATCTGTTAGTAAAAAAGACGGAAAAGAATTGTTAGTGCATAAAAATAGAACTAACCTTATTATAAGTGATAACACTATCTATCCATCTATTTTAATATAAACGATTTTTCCGCCTCCCTCTATCGAAAGTACACACTTTCCTGCCTCATATTAGGTAACAAAATCATAGTTTTCCTCCCTAGGGAGGAAGAGTGCTTTTCCTGCCTAGGGAGGAAAAGTAGTGACGTCAGTATGTACATTGTCAATAATGAATAACTTATAAGCATTGACCTACCCTACTTTTCAATTATATTTAAATTTCCAGCTTTTATTTATAGAACACCCTATATATTTTGCAAAACGGTAGAATTTAGTTATGAATATTACCTGAACCTAACACTTTAAATAAATATTTTTATTTAAAAATTTGGTGAGATTTTCGACTTTAGGATAAAAATATTGCAGTGTGCTATGGACGGCTGACAGTTCTCAAAGTGATTGACGTTTTTAACAGTGTTAAAGTGGGCACCCAGTTTAGGTTTACTAAAATTTAATAATTGTTTAAAATGAGTGATTCAAACGATTTAGAATATACAAATACACCGCCCGATATCCTTAGAAGAAGTAAATATAGCACTCATATCTCTCTTACCAGAAAAATCCAGAGAGAGATATGAAAAACAGTACTCACATTATAAGAAATGGGCCGAAGACAACCATATCACTAATTATTTGGTAAATGTAATACATAGTTACTTCTCGATATTAAATAAAACATTAAACGCATCAACAATATGCTCAAAATATTCAATGCTACGCACAATGGTGGAAGTAAAAGAGAACATACACATTAAATATCCAAAATGAATAGCTCTTTAAAAAGACGAAGCGCAGGATAAGCCCAACAAGGCTAAAACATTTACAAGAGAAGAAGTTAACACATTTTTAATAGAAGCCCCCGATGATGCATATTTATTAATGAAGGTAAGATATTGTCAGGAGTAAGGTAGGCAGGTATTTAGTAATATTACAAGAGAGTGTGAATAAATTGAAAATAAAATTAGTTATTATAAATATCTGTCAACAACTCAACCCACATTAATGACGGGTTTCGCAGCATTATACTGTTATTCCTGGTGGCGGAGTGGGTAAGCGCACTGTTTGGGCTAGACCTTGCAGGTGGCAGGTTCAATCCCAGGATAAAGAAGTTATCTTTTTGTTTTGTTTTTTTTAATTTATTAAATTGTTGGTTTTGATTTATATTACAGTAGACTACTAGGTAATGTGAAAACTAAGTGAAAAATTGTGATAATTTAATTGTAATTTAATTCGTAGATTCTCCTTGTTTTCGGAATTACTGGAGCATGTAGATGTGACGAGCTCATTAAAATGACTGTTTGGGCTAGACCTTGCAGGTGGCAGGTTCAATCCCAGGATAAAGAAGTTATCTTTTTGTTGTTTTTTTTTTAATTTATTAAATTGTTGGTTTTGATTTATATTACAGTAGACTACTAGGTAATGTGAAAAATAAATGAAAAATTGTGATAATTTAATTGTAATTTAATTCGTAGATTCTCCTTGTTTTCGGAATTACTGGAGCATGTAGATGTGACGAGCTCATTAAAATGACGTTGGATGACAAACATTTAACTTCCATAGCGTACCATCAGGAAAGCATGTAGATGTGAAGAGCTCATTAAAATGACGTTGGATGACATTAAAGATAAAGATTAAAAAAATAGTAAATATTCCCAACTCAAAAACAAATTCACACCGGTCATTCATAATAAATGCTTCACCAGTCAATGGCCTAAATTATATTCGGGGATAATATAACTAGTGTTAGGATTATCATCGATGATAGCTCGAGTTAAAACCAATGAAAATTGAACGAGTGCAAAGAGTGCAAACAGTGTAAAGATTTTAACGTTGGTAGCATCGATTATTAATCATAACACGTGTTATATTTGGTAGGAGAATATAATGAACGTTAACAGAAAATATATTTTTTTAAAGTTTACAATTTTAAACGATTTGTCACTTTAACAGTAAATCATTTTATCCATTAAAATTATGTGACAGTCAACATGCGGTGATAAACTTATCACCGATTTGATAGCCTATTCTGCGATTTTGTTTTTGTATTTTAACCAGTGAATGTAATCAATCATGTACCATGTGACATGTGAATAATATTCTCAGATTTATAAAAAATATATCTCGCTATGTCCCGAAATTGAACATAAACGTTTATTTGTGTGCTTCAGATCAGGAAAATGCATTAATCAAGTAGTTGGCAAAAATACTATATCTAAAGTTCCACAAAAATTGCTGAATAACTTAAACTTCCGCCGAGCATTATACAGACCACAGTTTCAGAAGAACTTCTGCAACTCTATTAGTAAATGCTGGTAGATGTATTCTAGCTCTGAAACAGCATAGAGGTTGGAAATCAACGTCCATAGAAGAAGGCTACGTTGAACAATCTCTCGCAAAAAAGAGAAAAATTTCTAATCAAATAATGGGAATCGATGAACAAGTTCAAATTGAACATAATCAACCCAGTACTTCTAGAGGTTATCAAGTTTGCAACAATGTGCTCAGCGAGACTACTACCAATACTGCTTTGGGTCTGGCTCCATCACTATCCCGTTGTAAAAGTAAGAATAATTGACGTCGTTCTGTTTATGAAATAATGCTACTTCTATTTTAGCCTCACGACATGTAAGTTTTATTAATAGACATGCTCCTATATAACAATATTTATCTCGTTGTTCTTGTTCCAGCTGTCTTGAAAGATATTAAAATTTATCTTGAAGCTTATTATATATATATATATATATATATATATGTATATATATATATATATATATCGACTTCGAGAGTTGGACATCGCAACCAGTAAACATATCCTGCTGTCTTGGAAACAGATATGGTAAATAAACGAAAAAGCTCAATCGTGCAAAAACAAATTTTTAATTAAAATTATTTCTTCTTTTAATTTAAGTTAGCGTCTAGATAGCGGGAATAATATAGCTAGTGTTATGATTATCATCGATGATAGCTCAAGTTAAAACCGATGAAAATTGTACGAGTGCGAAGAACGAGTTCAATCTTCTAAATGTTTTAACGAGTGGTATCATGGATTATTAATCATAACACGTGTTATATTTGGTAAGAGAATATAATGAACATTAATAGAATTGTTATTTTTGTATCTACTGCGCAAAATGCTACTTTAGTGATCGAGAATTTAATTTTTTAACCAAAGTAGTTGGCGCACGTGCTAAAAAACATAATTTTTTCTACAACCATCAAAATATGTATATCCCTTAAAATTGTTTTAAATAAATTTTTTCTTGGGTGTTTGCTTGATTGAGGACCACAAAAGTTAAAATACAATAATCTCATAGAGTTTACATGCAGTGCACGAAATATGTATTTAGCGCACGTTGTTATGGTAACGTAGGAAAATAAAAAAAAGTGTCATTTCGCATATTGTTATTAATGCGCGAACCTCGTCATTTTTGACGTTTGTAGAAAAGATATATTTTTTTAAAGTCTACAATTTTAAACGACTGTTCACTTTGGCAGTAAGCTATTTTATTCATTAAAATCATGACAGTCAACATGCGGTGATAAAATTATCACCGATTTGATCGTTTATTCTGCAATTTGGTTTTCGTATTTTAACCAATGAAAGTAATCAGAGATGTACCATGTGACATGTGAATTATATTCTCAATATAATAAATCAATTCAATATAATGAACAAAGCATCCCAAAATAATTTTTAAATTTATTCACTACGTTCTAAAAACACTGACTGAACCTCAATAAAAACATATGAAAGGTTGGATGATTCGTGTAGTCGTGCATGGAATGTGGACCAAGTGTGGTGGGGGTAAAAAAAGGTCTCTTTGACTTGTGCCAAAAATACCGACAACAGGCCAAACATCCTCCAACGCCAACGTTGGGCGCATGATATTAGATGCAAGTAGTTGCGGTTATGTTTACACATGCTATTAATGACAGTTTACATGTTATTAACTTATAAAAGTGATTTTACATGGCTTATAGTTAATTAGGTTAATGCATGTTTACTATTGAGGAATAAAATTTAAAATTAGAAATGAGACTATAAATTCAAGTATAGTGTACAAATATTTTAAAGATCAGGCAATACAGATGTATAACCACTTATCAAATGAGATAAAAAAACCTCTAAGTCAACATTTAAAAACAAAATTTGTAAGCATTTTGAAACATTTGCTTTTTACTCAACTTAAGAGTTTTTTGACACAACTCATAAAATTATATAGTGTAAATTAGTTCCATATTAATAACATTTGTTAGTATATTTTGTTTTATTGTGAGTTAAATAGTGTATGTACTTATATTACTATACCTCTATATGTTTTGTGTACTATATTTCATATTTTATATTTTATATTTTATTTTAAGTGTGTTTTGTATAATGTATTTACTTCTACACCATTTGGTTAAGAATAAAATATCAATCAATCAATAGTAGCGTGTTATATATTAAGGGTCTGAGGAACTACTTTTAATCTCGCGAGTGAATGTTGTAGCCAGCGACTAATCGAGGGCTTCAATCATTTGAGGAGTTAAAAGATTCCTCCTCAGTCCCGCAGTGCATATGCTAATTTATGTCATTTCGACTTTAAAAATGCGAAAATTCATCCAGAAGTTTTAGAATCCCAGGCGCGAAATGGCGCGGGATTCATCAGGACTGATTTGTAGCAAAGGTTTTCAAAAGGGACAAATTTTGTCAAAAATGTGCGAAGCGACATTTATTGAAGATTTCGGCATTAATAAATCTTATGTATATCCCAATGGATTTAAAGTTACTTTTAATCCCTAAAGTCTAGACCTAGAGACTGAAAGTGATTCTTCAGTTCATAGAAACAGGGACTGAAACAATATAGTTAATCTCGGAATAACAAAAAATATATTACATTATACGCAAGGTAACGGTTTTTACTAGCTCTTGTAGACTCCAAACCCACCTAACGGTTTGCTAATATACTTCTCTCGCAAGTAATAACTATTTTACCGTGTTAAAAATTTAAAATAACATTACATTGATGATTACGAAATTATCTTACTCGTAACGTAAACCGTGATGTAACGTTCGTAAGTAACTTTTCAATAAATATTAATAAGGAACAAAAGTCCTTTTGTCAAATTTTGAAAATAGTCTCTATATAAAGATTTAGGAAAGAAAGGAAAAGGTTGTGTGTTTCATTATCTCCCCAAATTAGAGAACGGTCTACTTAGCTTTACAAGCTCCTTAAGCTACAATTATGAATTTCCAACATACACACATGTATGTACGCATGATGGGATTAAGGATTAAGGACCAGGATAGGTACGGTCAGAAGAGGATTGGAAGGAACGGAGATAGGGTTCTGAGGGGTAAGATACTACCCCAGCATTCGTACATGGTGTGCGTATACGTAGTGACCATGTCGCTGTATGTGTATGAGGAAAACCCCATGAAAAACCTCATTCAAAGTAGACGGTAATCAGATTATGTTACCACAATTCCACTAGCTCGGTAAGATGTAGGACCTTTCAAGCTACTTATGTAACACATTAAATGCATTGGGTGCACTTTTTGTTGAACATTCACAGTTTAAATCACATTGTTTGTTTTACATTTGTATTACTTTCAAAGATTTCTGTCTTTAAATTCACTTGTATTAATCTTTATTTTACAGTTGCTCTAATTTGGTACAACTTATTGTTGGGATTTAAAATCTAGTTCAGTGGTTTGTTGAATACATGAATAAATAAATAATAAATGTCTTTAAGAAGCTAAAGTCATTTTTGACAACATGCTTCGCAAGAAATAGTAGATGGTTTTTATTCAATTTACATTAGCAATATTCGTTGTGTAGTAACCTTGAATAAGTTAACTAGAAATTATAGCACACTTTTGACAAATGTTATAGTATCTGTCAAGTGATAAATTGCATCTGTCAGTTTGTGCGAACATTAACTTGTGCATAGTAAAACACAACCTTTAATTAATTTTTTTACAGAATTGTATGGAGTCCACAATGCTGGCAATTATTTCATTTTTAAAAGTCTAATATTGGGTTGGAAATATAAAATAGAATATTTATTTTTTTTAGCTACAAAATAAATTATGTTGTTCTTTATATGGAAATGTGTTTTAGTTTTTTTTACTTCATTGTGTAAGTGAAAAAAATTTTCAAGTGTACTTTATAGTCCTTCTGCTTCTTCTTAAAGGTCTGTTAGATATATCTGAAGTATTCAGCGCGAAAAATGAAAATATTTACAATAGAATATTAGGAGGTTTAACTGTAAAGAATCGAACACTATATGCATATCAGGTAAACTATTGTATATAAGAAGTGCTCTTAAAGATTTTGGTACACTCTAAGCAATCGTGAACCCTCGTATTTTACACGTTTAAAATCGGGGATCTTCGGAGAATAGGAATACTGTTCAAAACTGTTCACTTGTAACATTCATCTAGTCGAACATTCATAACTAAAAATGTTATTTGAGCTTTTAGGCCTTTATTTATGATTTAAAATTGAGGCGCCGCGGTCTATCGGAAATAATAAAAAATCCTTTCAATAAACTCTTTGAGTTTATCGTGATATCTGTTAATCCACAATTCTTTGGCTTCTAAAACGGTGGATCAGTATTTTCTAATAATTTACCCATCACAAAAACATCGATCGATACCACTCCTGTGGGCCTTATTTTTTTATCAATTTAATATTTCTGCTCGAATGTGAAAGACTCAAGAACCATTTTCTAAAAAATCCGGAATGGTTTAAAAAAACCGAAATGCATTTTACGTCTAAAGTTGAATTTCAATAACTCCTCAGAATGTTATATGTTCAATTAGCTCAGAAAAGCGGTCACTATCGTGGTTCATACGAAGTGTTACAGAAACAAATGCATACAGAAAATATGAGCTTGGAACACGTACATAAGAATATATATGCTGACCATTGGTATCTCGGTTATTAGAAGAGATAGGGTAACAGTTAAACGAAGGAATGTTTTGCAGAATTCAGTGCTCACAACAAATGTCATTTCATATTCACCTAACTTTTTCAATTTTAAGATATTTTGAAAAAACCAAAATTTGTCGATTTCAATTTGCCTCAATAAGTCGATAACGCCTAACGCGACCGCTATTAAACCTTTACAACACTCAGACACTTTTTTAAGATACATTTTTTGGTGTAAACAGAAACCCCCGAGTTTCAATTGTTTCCAGGTTATTAGCGCTATCTTTTGTTTTACTTATGGTGGCCATATTGGATTTTTGGTTAGTTCTTAAAAAGAGCTTTTCAACGATGTATAACATGGAAAATCTATACTTGTAGGGGAGACATTACCAAAAAATTAAATAAATCTCTAATGTGAAATTAGTAGGCTTTGAAATTAAACACCAATGACAAATGAAAGCGAAAGAATATGCTAAGTAATACTGTAAAATAAATAATAAAAATAATAAGAAAAGATACTGACGTTTAACTTCATATTAAAAAAAAAATCCCAATAAGATTAGTAATCCGTGGAATTAAACGTTAGTGTGAAACAAAATGATAAGCTGTCAAAGTACAATTAGTGCTACAGAGATTAGTTAAGTAAAACCTTGGTTAGTCGTAGTTATTGATAAGTAATTATTATTGAGTATTAAGATTAATAAGTATAGATAATGTCACGTAAATATTGTCAAACGAAGAAAAAGTTGATATGTTCCGAAAAAATCACACAGGACACTTTTCAGCAGCATAATTAGGAATTTACTGAACTTTGGAAGATTCGAACAAAAAGAGCTAACTACCAAGTTAACGATGCTGATATACGCCGAAATAATATTTTTCGAAACGATACGACGAACAATCCAAGCACATCAGTTCGCGAAGTGGCTCGAGAGACTGCTATTCCAAAATCCACTGATCAGAGGACCTTAAAGAAAAACAAATACCACCCTTACAAACTAACAATTGTACAAGGTTATACGATAATCACCGAAGAGTACAATTTACCAGGTAGCACCTACAAACATGCGAAGATGATGTTAATTTTCCTAGAAGAATACTGTGGACAGATGAAACACGATTTACCCATTGTGAAGTGTTCAATAGGCATAACTATCATCACTGCTCTACTGAAAATCCACATTTGGTAAAATAAAGAAGATATCAAGTTCGCTTTGGTTTTAACATCTTTGATTACAATTTAACTGGTAACAGATATTTGGAGCTACTAACAAACGCGATATTGCCTTCTTTGAGACAAATTATTAATCCTGACGACATGCAAAACATCTAGTTCCTGCAGGATGGAATGATGAAAACTTTAATGAAAGAGTGATTTCCAAAAATGGACCAGTGTAATTGTCTGCGAGTTCACTCGACTTTTGTTTATGGAGTTCCACTAAAAATGACGTATTTAATTATGTACCGCCAGAAACTAGGAAAATTTTAGAACAAAAAGTGATGGATGTGCTATCATTCAACGAAAAAACACTTTGTAGAGTTTGTAACTTAGAATAAGGTGTCGAAAGTGTGTGGAACAGAATGGTCGTCATACTCAACACTTTTTTTAAGTGACTGAACTAATAGTACTGCTTCTTTACTTTTTACTTTGATGACTTTTCTTATCTTTTCGTTATGTTACAGTATTACATATCTTTTTATCTTTCATTTCTCATTGGTGTTTAATTTCAAAGCCTACTAATTTCATATTGGAGATTAATTTAATTTTGTGTTAATATTTCCCCTACACATAAAGATTTTTCAGACTTGTTATACATCGTTGAAAAGCCCTTTTTAAGGACTACCTAATTACCGAAAAATCCAATATGGTCCCGGTAAGAGAAACAAAAGATAGCGTTCATAACCTGGAAACAACTGAAAATTGCGGGTTTCTGTTTACACCAAAAATTTATCTTAAAAAAGTGTCTTAATAATGTAAAGGTTTAATAGTGATCTGTTGTTAACTCTCAGTCATCCTACTATAAACAATATTAGTCATAAGAAAATGTGTGTAAGTAATAACAAAAGGTATGCGGGAATCTAAAAACAATGGAATGATCAACTATAAATGCTGCAGTGAAAAGTGCTCATTAATAGGTGAGACTGCAATTATCTATGAGCAAGCAACAGCAATTAATAAAATTATTCACATTTGAAGTATAACTATTGTACATAAATGCTGTTAAAAACAATTTTAATAACGATTATTTGTCAGATTTATGTTGGTGTTGCCGAGATAGAGGTAGGCTCAAATCTACACGAGTGTGATCGATCTAATATGGTGTAGAAATTAGTATCGGGTGGTCAACGAAGAATGGACCTTAAAATTGTTCGAATAAAGAGCTGCATTCTCTAACGCATAAACAGAAAAGCAGTCTAGAAAAAACAAGTAGGTATTGAAATGCCAAAAATAACACAAAATAATGGCCACTTTAAATCTTGTTTTGCATCAAAATAATAGGTCCATTAAAGCTTTTGGTGCTTGTTTAACTAACGGTTGATTTCAAATGCCGTCAACAAAGAAATAACATTTGATACGCTTACTGTATATTTTGAATACAACTGTTGCTGCAATAGTTTATGCTGCGCAGTATCAGAAAAAAAAGAAACAATCTCGACCTCCGGCGGTTTCTGAGGATTCCATAAAAGAACATGAAACAGGTCTTGGAAAAAAGTTTTTCGACATATAAACTGTAAGGTTATTTTGACGCACCGTGTATGTGCAGGATTTTGATAACGTATGTAACGTGTTTTGAGTGCAGCTGAATTGAGTTTGGATTTATAATGAAGCCCTAGTTATCGTATGAAGGCATGTTATGGAAGGATTTTCGTGTTGAAAGCGTTAAGTTTGGTAGCGAAATAATGTTTTGAGTGAATTTTTATTGATACAATACTGGTAAAACTACTGGTCTTTTGCTACTGTGTATGGATGAATGTGGACTAAAATAAATGGATGTAACGTATAGATGAGTGAGTTATGGTATATTGATATTTTATTAATGTACAGTGAGCAATATGGATGCATATTTTTGTTTGTAGAAACTTTTGTAATGTTATGCAATATTGGTAAAGTGAATGCATGTGTGCACGTAAAGGGACATTAGAATGGGATGATTTCTAGTAAATGATGCGGAAATATACTGAATGAATATGGTGAAGATGGACGATTTCTTCAAGGAGATTTTATAAATTTTTACGTAAAATAAGGACGGCGGCGAGTGTTGTATAAGGGTAGCGTGATTGAGTCCATACTGGACATTGTGACGCGATCTGGAAACGCACGACATACTCAGTTGTTATAGGTGAATTTTAATCTTAGCGTGAATTTATTGTGACGTGTTGGCAATATGATGGGAAAAAGGTATATAAGCAAGTGCCCAAATTGGAGGGGTGAGAGTTACAAGCTGTAAATTAGCTAGATGGTTAGAGGTTTTTGAGTACGGGTTGTGCGCGTGATAACCATCAGAATGGTTAGTTGTTGGAGTTTCTTTGTGAAAATTATAGTTTAGCAGGGCCTATTTAACCACTGCATTAACCCATTAGGGGTAACTCGAACTCGTGTAGACATTCACAAATAACTAATGTAATACATTGTGAGTTGAACGAAAACATTAGTAATTTTCTTCAAGAAATAAAAAGTGCTTAGACAGATTAGAAGTTAATACAGTAAATATTTTGTTATTGGTGTCCGTTGTGAGACGCGCGACCTAAGGTTATTATCAAGAGACCCGGAGGTAACCATTTATGCTACCGGAATAAAACTTTGTGAAATTTATTTTAAATACTGGTGATCATCATCAATATTGAATGTATACAATCATGATCAATACCACAGTGATTGTATGAAGGCAAATAAGAATATACATCACAGTATAAGGTGAAATGTTGTTAGGCTAAAGAGACGCTATACCAGGACGCGACTAACAAGCCATAGTGAGTACTATAGCCGAGTGCGTGGGGCGCATACGGCCACCTCTCGCGTTTGTGCGCAGTGCATATAAGAATTTTTTTTTAAAGGATTACCTGAATCAGAAGGTATGGACTGCAATTACAGCACCGAAAAGGATTAATTAATGTGATAAGTAAGGATTAGAATTAAGAATTTTATTAAACCAAAACAAGTACGATTATCTTTTAAGTATACATTTTTTCTACTTTCCTGTTATTGTTGTATTAATTACAGTTAATTCATTAAATAGGTAATCGAACTGCAATTATTTTGTTGTATCTAGTTTTCAGAAAGGGGAAATTTTTATCGCAACGTATTGTATATAATATACATGCCGAATTTGTCAATATACATCCACCGTTAATTTATTTTGTCGTTTATTTGTGTCAATTGTGTGCCTAACTGGTTACACCTTCTGATAAGTGAAATTAGTCTTTGCATATTTTCGAATTTAAGGATCGATTGGAAATAGCGTAATGAGCCAGATCGATCACAAAATTTCATTTTAGCTTTGAAATATTAAACTACTAACAAGGTACTTGCTTTTCTTTCACTATTCGGCCTACATTACCGTTTTAAAGTATTAAAATTTAAACATATTAATGAATCTGTAAATGCGATTCTAATGTTGAATTATTCAGCAATTTACGAACATTTCTTTTGAGATAATAATTCATTGTTAAACCGATTTCGTTCATTTTATTTAGAATTTTCTAAATTGGGCACATTTATTTAATTCAAAGTTCTATAAGGGTTAGAAATATATATTTAAGGATATACGAGGGACATTTTAAAAACTTTTCTATTTATACAGGGGCTCAGTAGGTTATAACAACCCGTATGTCACTAAATTTTCTGAGGTTTTGAGTTGATTTGTTGTATGTTTGACATTGAGAAGTTAGTGTATGGATTTATTAAGTAGGCTTCAATCCTGTCTTCCACAGTGAGATAGGATTAATTTATCATCTCGCCTAAGACGATTTATTCTAGCAAAATTTAAGATTGTGGGGGAGCCAAGAGACATCTTTCCCAGACTGAGCTGTATAAGTTGAGAATTTATGTTTGAGCTTGTTACTCAATCATTTTACTCCTCATCTCGACCTCGCCCATTTCCACCGTAGCTGGCTTGGCAACTCGCTTACTAATATAGGAATACGCGACACCTAGTGCTGATTGGACGTGCAACAAAAGCAAATTTACTGTGGTAAGTATTACCTTCTAAGGTAATAAATAGAAAATGAAAGTCCTAACATATTGATGAAAACCGTCATTTTCCTCAAAACCGAATGAAACGCAATCTAGGTGAATAATAATCATTTCTTAGCGAAAGTATCCCTTATAAACGTTAGTAGACTGTGAAAACAAAAATGGAAGCAATACGTCAAAATATTAGACATTTTAGTTTCATGTTAGTGCCATTTAGTTGCTATTTTTCAAATATTATTCTTGATTTCACAAATCGCATTGCTACCATTGTGACGTGTTTAATTTATGATAGGTTCAATTCATAACTTTCCTAATCGCTCCTATAGATGTCTTTACCATCCTAATTTTCATATTTTTCAAATTCTTCAAAACTCTTACCATTTATCATGCGTACCAAAAGGGAGATAAGGATAACAATTGGATTAGACAAGAATTTTCTCATGTCGGGATTCTTCTAAAATTTGTGCTAGTTGTGGTATGCAATTATTATTTAATAAATCAATTGTGGATCTAGGCTACCTACAACATTTAAATTGGTATTGATTAATTGGTTAAATCAAAACAATTCGTTTTATCGGAGATAAAAAAATAAAGCAATACACTTAAAGGCCACTAACATAAAGGCCTCAAATCACACTTCAACATACATAAACTCATATTCGAACTTATTTCTACTTCAATTCAATTTCTACGTATTCTGCCTTCATCTTCACATCCTTTTCCTTTTTTTTCCTTGCTAACTACTATACCTTAAATCTGCATTCCCATTTACCTTCCTTACGATTCTTACTTCTTAACATAGCCGATATCTGGAGAAAATCGTGTTAGATTTGGAGGAACACACAGAACACCATATTACCTTCAAGCAACAGCTGCAAGGTCAGGCTACTTTAAATTGTAACTTTTCACCATCTGTGATCAGCTCGTGTCCTTCATGTTACACTTCATCACACT
>JARFJB010002389.1:412500-442441 GCA_036346205.1 Vesta saturnalis | reverse complement strand
ACATCAATAATATCTGACATATCTTCGTCTGAAGATGATGAAGTTGTAGGTTCAAGCCTTGTGGAGGACGATTCAGATGAGGATGTGGAGTGGCCTCCGGAATTAGATCCTTCGGGGTTTGCGAAACTAGATAGAGATCCCATACTTGGTTATTTTGTGTTAGTACGTTTTAAAACAAAAACAGAAGTGTTTTATGTAGATTTCGAAATTACTTTCCTGAGAAAAAGTATGAAAAATGAACACCACTTTGTATTTCCTGTTGTTACGGACGTAGCATCTGTGTCACTAGATCACATAAAACTGATTTTACCAGCACCCATTTGCTTGGGAAAAACAACGAGGCTTCAGTCAACCATCAAATTTAAAAAACACCGTGTTTCAGGTTGCCCCCTAACTGGGCCACAGTAAAACAGTTTTTTTAATGTTTTTCTGATTTGCAAATGGGATTACTTTCGCAAAATGTTGAAGTTTCAGTTCAGTTTTTTAACTGTGAAAGTTGGCTCTTAAATAAAAATTAAATACAATTTTTTGTTTAACTGTGGCCCAACCTCCCCTATTTTAATTATGTACAATAGTGGTGAAACTTTACATTTTCATATATTAGCTTAAAATTAAGCTTTCTACCAATATTTTAGTACAGTTCGATACATTAAATCCTTTTCGTGCTTTAATTTATCAATAAAAACAAATTAAAATAATCTACGATGTTTATATCGAATGTAGACGACGTACGGAATACTAAGTGCGGCATATGATATTAAAACGAATAATAAAAATTCAAGAAAGCACACTTCCTACACAATATACCTCCTATTCTCAACTCCAAATTTCGAAATAATTTATTCAAGGATAAACACAATAAACAATATAAACGTAAACATGACATCTCAGTATTCATATATCTTGCTAGTAAATTGCTCACAAATTTGAGACAATGCAAGTACTTGGCTATCTAATTATTACCGCTCTTCTTATAACTACAATAACAGCATTACGTAAGTACCTACTTTACATATTTATCAAAATTTTTAGTAAACATTTCAGCTGACTATATTCACGTTTGTTATGCAAACGACCCGCAAATATCAAACTGCATAAATAACTCAATTAATCATTTACGACCACGTTTTGAATCTGGAATAAAGGACCTGGACGTACCACCATTAGAACCCTTGAAACTAAATGAAATTAGATTACGAAGAGGTCCGTCAGCAGCAGCTCTTGGCTGTAATATAACAAATTTAAAAGTATGGGGACCTTCTAGGTTTGTTATTACACAATTGAAGTATGTTATCCTCCAATCTATAATACTTTTTTAATAGACATATTTCAGGCCTGATATACAAAGAAACATTTTTAATTTCAAAATATGGCTGCCACATCTATACTTTGAGGGCGACTATACTTTGAATATGAATTTACTGTTGATTACAGTAAAAGGAAAAGGTCCCATAGTGGGTAACTTTAGTATGTACCTATATGCTTTGTTGTGATAAGTATAACGTGAAGTGATTTTGTAGCAAATTATGGATCCGAAGTAATAATGAAAGGAACGAAAATAAAATTTCATGGTGAAGAATATCTTAAGTTTGATAAAATTCACTTGCGCTTAATTATTGGGAAAAGTAATATTGTTTTGGGCAATTTGTTTAATAGTGATCCAATATTGGGGCAAGTTGCTGATAGCTTGATCAATGATAATTCGGATTTATTTATTAATGAGATTAAGCCAACCCTTGAGGTGGGGTTAGCTGAAAAATTTACTGAAATTGCAAATAAGATTACATTAAAGTTTACATATAAAGAGCTTTTCCCATAAATAGATTTAAATTACATAAATAGGAATTTTTATATTATTTGATTTTTTTTGTATTTATCTGAGTATAAAATTTAACAATATTGTTAAAATTGGAATGAACACAAATCCTTACAACTATCCTAAGCAGTTTCCTGTTTTCTTCCGCAAACGTTTTTCCCTGTTCGTTTACTACTCCGTCAATGTGTGTACAGTTGGGGCAACAAAAAATGGGACACTATGGTTTTACAAGTTCAAGTACTTGACCTTCGTACATAACAATTGCAGTTCAGTTAAACTTGAATGCAATGCATCAATGACATAAGTAGAATGCTCTGATCAATTTTGATCTTATTATATTATGCTTTAGAACAGTGCTGTCCAACACAAGGCCCGCGGGCCGCATGCGGCCCGCGACGTTACTGTTTGCGGACTTCTCAATGTATATAAATTATCTTCAAATACGAAATATGCACAATTGTTACATTAATCATAAAATACAAATAAACTAACGTGTGATGCCACTGGCGACGGATAGAAGGTCGCAGCGACGTTACTGGAAATCGGACAATCTGACTTAGTCACTCTCGAATATTCGGAAGCCACGCGCTATATATAAAGAGGTTGAGTCAAGCGGGGCGGGCAGAGTTAGTTCATAATTGTTCTACTGTGTAGTACGCACCAATTCTAAAGCCTTTTAAGTGAAATACTCGGTGAAATATGTCTTCGCAGAAAAGAAAAATAACGAACGAACATCGAGTTTATAATGACCGTTGCGAATCATACTATTTAATCACAAACAACAATAATAAATTTCAGTGCATTATTTGTATGCAAGTACTATCGGTTCCCCAAGAAACAGTCTCAGTGTCGCATCAAACAATTGCAAGACGGTGGACCATATCAATCAATATGTATACAAAAACTGCATAACATGGTTGAAGGATGTAAATATTTTTCGCTGTGCCTGGATAAAAGCACTGATCTGTCCGACATTAGCCAGCTTGTAGTTTTTATCCGAACTATTCAAAACGACTTCAGTGTAGCAGAGGAGTTGCTTGATCTTATTCCTCCATGGTACAACCAAGGGTACAGATATTTTTGAAGCTGTAAATAAGGTGGTATCAGACTACGGGGGATTCGATAAATGCTCCCGTATTGTTACTGATGGAGCCAGAGCTATGATAGGAACTGAAATTGGATTTGCAGGACTCTTGAAACAAAATAACATCAACTGTCCTGTGATACACTGTATTATTCACAAAGAGGCCCTTACATCAAATGAATGTCATGAAAGTGGTTGTTAAAATAACTAATATTATTAGAGGGGCAATCGTGCTTTGACCCACAGAAAGTTTCGTGATTTTTTAGCCGAAGTAGATGCTACATATGGGGACTTGTTACTTCACACCGATATTCGTTGGTTAAGCGCCAGAAATTGTTTGCAACGATTCTTCGCTCCACGCAAGGAGATTCCTATTTTCCTTAAAGATGAAGTCAAGTCCAACACTACGCAACTGGAAAATCAAATGGTAGATGCACAATTTTAGCAGACCTTGCATTTTTAACAGACCTGACATCTCACCTTAACGAATTGAATTTGAAGCTACAAGGAAAACAGCAGAATGTTGCCAACTTATTTGGACATATAAATGGATTTAAGAATAAGATTAAGCTTTTCAAGTCTTCATTAGAAAAAAGATTTTAATTTTTCCAAGTTGTAAAGAAATAAAGGATTTTGAGGAAGTTTCAAATTTACCTCACATAAAAGACATTGACACAGTTGCAGAAGAATTTGATAAACGATTTAGCGATTTTAAACAAATAGAAAGAGAGACTTTAGTTTTCACCAGCCCTTACAATTTCAGTTGAGAATGTTAGCAGAGTAGAACTTCAACTGGAATTGTGTGACATGCAATCAGATCCTTTTACCAAGGAAGAACTGAAACTGGATTGGACTTTTCAAGTTGCTGCCAGAATAACGATATCCCAACTTGCGAAACTTAGGGCTTATACTGGGCTCAATGCTGGGAAGCACGATTTTTGCGAAATCAGCTTTTCCAATATGAAATTTGTAAAGTCAAAATATAGATGTTCCTCTCTGATAAGTCACTTACTCAGTTGCTTCGTTTATCAACAACAAATATTGAAGTTAATATTGATGCATTAGTTAGTGAAAATCAACATCCTCAAATTTCTCACTAATTTTTTTTGTAAGTAGATATTTTTGTGAATAAATTAAAATAACACAAACGCGTTTCTTCTTTATATATCATACCTATTAAAACTAACTGATAAAGTTGCATACGAAGTATTTTGTAATGCGGCCGTCCAAAACGCATTTTTTTTAAAGCGGCGCTTGGAGCACTTGCAGATGGACAGCCCTGCTTTAGAATATACAACAAAAAAACTTTGGTCTGATATTTCAAAGTAACTAAAATCTAAAAAGAAAAAAAAAAATTTGAAAAACTACATTTAAAAAATCTAATTATAATACTTTGGTGATTAGGTCAGAAATTGTTAAAACAAAAATTAATAAAGAAATACTTTTAGAGTAATTTAGTGATTAATGCAGTAACATGAAATTAATAATGTGTATGACCGCCCTCATTGTCAATGCTGCAGATAATCGATTCCAACAGCCTCCCATGCATTTTCAATCGCCGCAATTAACTGGTCACGGTTTTGGGCAATGAAATGTAGTCATTGTTGGTCTTGAATTGTCTTTGTGACCAAAGCCCAAACGTTTTCAATGATATTGAGATCTGGGCTTTTTGCTGGCCACGGTAACAAACGAACGTTGTTTTCCTGAAGCCAATTTCGGACTCTCCGTTACGTGTGTATAGGTGCATTATCCTTGTAACAATAAATTCATTATAACCACAGTAAAAACTCAAAAGTTAAATAAGATAATATTCATATATTAACTTACTTGTTGGAAAATGTAGTCTTCTTCACCATATAAAACTTGAACAGAGGAGTCATGATAGTTTCCAGTATGTCTCAATATGCTTCGGAATTCATGCGCCCGTCAATTATCCAGCAAACTCCTGGCCCGCGATGGCTTACCCAACCCCAAACATTTACAGAAAAACGATCACTACGTTTTTTAAAATTAACATATTCTGTTTCGCATCGGGTTCTAGCCGGTCGAAATACTTTTAGAGGTCGATTGTTAGAGCTACTGAAAGTTTTTTCATTGCTGAAAATAACTCGACTCCAAAACTCGTTGATATATCACCTGGCAAATTCTAAACGACATCCTTTGTTATCATTTATTAATAGTTCTTTAGTGGCCGCTTCGTATTGTTTTATTCCAACTTCTTTTGATTTAACCCGAACCGTTGCACGACATCCAGGAAATACTGTTTCATTTTTAGCAACCGCTCGTAAAAAGATGATCTCTTACATAAGCAACTAATTCTTCGTCTTCAGCTGGTATAGATATTCTTCGTCTGCCACTACAGACTGCTCTCGCTATCGTATGTTGGACAGTCCATTTTATTCGCACTCGTCCAACAGTAGATCGCGACACATTTAATAACTTTTACCACTCTCTAACTCAGCAACGATACGAGCTTTTAAATCAATGGCATTTTAGAAGGAATCCTAGAGATACTATTAAACTAAACTAAACGGAACACAAGAATATTTAGAAATCAGAAATAAGTAATTATTCAAAACCTTTATCCGTCATACTGTCATTATTACTAATAATCTAAGGTGTTGGGATTAATCAATAATAAAATTAAGTAGTTGGTTACTAATTAAAGTAGATATGCCCATTGAACTTGTAAAACAGTAGTGTCCCGTTTTTTGTTGCCCCAACTGTACGTTTTCCGCACGTTCCGCTCCCGCCCTGTGAAGGTAAAATGCGCACATGCTATTTCTAGTCAGATAGAAATAATCTGTACCGCAACGTGCATTATTTATACATACCGAGCTCATGAAACTCTTTTTTAGAGAATAGTTTATTAATAGGAATTATCAATCAACTCCAAACCATGCATTAATAAGCGATTTTAAATAAAGTTGTTGATTTATATGAAACAGATAAAAATGAATGCATTGCTTGACAGTGACGACAACCATCAGAAAACTAAACAACTCAGGAGTTCTGTACTTTCATTGTGAGATGGCAGTCTAGTCCATATAAAGTTTTCACTTTGGAAAAACAGGATAATTAAAGAAAGCAATTCTCTGAAAAATATTGTAAGCAACTCAAATATTAATGTGGAACTAACGATCTCGATTTGTTAACGCGTTCACGAGTTAAAATGTCTCATCATTAATCGCCTTCAATAATACACTCGGTGGTTAAATAGTTATCTCGTGTTATGTTCCAGTTCCTAAGTTTCAGAGAACCGGAATTACTCCATTCTCTTCATACAACAATTTCTACTGATATAGCCTAACACACTTTACCAAGCAAATGGAGATCACGTGACGTTTATTACCGAATTTTGAGAGCTAGTATGGTAAGTGTAGCGTTCATGGAGTATCCTCAACGTGGTTCATTTCAGATTTGTTTGCCCACTATCCTATTCTGCTAGTGCGTCGTACCACGGTATTATTGGTTGCTTGAACTTTTTATGCTTTCAACCACAATGATGAAGTTCCAGTATGCATACATTAATTATCTATGCTTAGAGGGATTATGGTCGGATAGCGTCAGCATAAAACGGAAAAGAATGGAGTTGCTAGTCCGACGGGAAGGTTAATGCTCTAGCGTTCGCCTAAATAGCTGCAAATTATGTGTTTATTCGCTTTCTTTAGTACGCTCTTGCTTATATTAGCAATTCTTAATACTTATTTTCCATGATAATTTTTCTGTTGGTATAGCAGGCCGTTCTTCGTTTTGGCGTTAACAGAATCGGTCTTATGCATTGAAAGTTGGCGATGTGTGGTGTGTGTTTAAATGTATGCGCAAGACAGTGGCTAAGACAGGTCCTTGTTGTACGCCTGTTGTGGGTAGAAATGTGTTAGAAGCTAAACTTACTAGATCAACTTTACTTGGACGATTTCTTAGGTACGAGAGCAAGGTTTTAGCAAATTGGTGGGATAACTGGAGGACAGAGTATATCAATAGTTCCTACGTGCGAAACCCTAACAAGTGTTTCCTTAATCTTCAGAAAGATCGTTAAATTGCATTGACTGTGATTGATTGCGCTGTAAAGCAACTTCAACAAATCATAACACGTCTCGCTTATTAACGTAACCATATATGAACAGAATTTTTTTAGAAAATACAATTGTGTTGTAATATCTGACTCCAAACATTATTATTCATTATTTGCTAAACTACAAAATAGAAGGCCTAACTTAATGGGGTTTGAATGACATACGTATAATCTAATGTGTTTCAGTTTTTACTATTAATCTGAAGCCATCATCAAGATTCTCTACGAATTTCGAAAATGTGATCTCTTTGGACGAATGAATTTGTAGATAAAACTGGAAATACACTTGGCATATGGTATTGCAAGAATTTGAATTTCGACCACACCTCTTAACCTCTTGATGATCATTAGTCTTAAAGTTATCTTAAATATTGGATTGATTTAGGATTAGGTTTTATTGTGTCTGTATTTCTTGATACTCTATCTGCCCAGGTTCTTAGCGTGATTTGTAGGGTGCTGTAAAGTTGGTGTTACGCTACGCCCTATAGGCGGAGCTTAGCGTGACGGGCTCACTACGGGGATTCTATTGTTCGGACCCTTTAAAAGCAGCCGCAAAATCCCATATCGTGAGTCGAACATTGCGCTTCGACCCAATTGAGCTGTAGTTGTAATAGTCTACAATCTACCTAGCGGGCCGCTGAGACTGGCGGTTTGGCTGCAGCTTACATCACTTCCTTCGGGTGCAATAACTCCGGTTACTACCCCAAAGGCCATCCGTTCCGCCACGAGTACAACACTTCCTTCGGGTGTAGTAATTTAGGTTACTACCCCAAAGGCCATCCGACTCGCCAACCACCAGGAGTAGGCAGGTTGAGACCTGGTGCGACCCGACGACGAGTATCGTTTTAGTGATTTCCATAAACAATATTAGTTACTAGTTCGCACGGACGATTATTATTATTAGTACGTAGTTAGGGTATGTATGTATTATATTGTTCTCTAGTTTAATTATAACTTGCATTATATTCGTTTCATTAGCGTAGGGATTTGTATTATATTCGTTCATAATTAGTTAGGGCTTGTTTTATATCATTATTGTACATTGTTATTCATTGTTAGTTAGGGTTTGTGCCACATTCTTATCACATTAGTTATTCGCCTGTACTTAGAATTGAGGGTTTCAATACACAACTATTTTTGTCTTGTGTTTTACGGTAGTGTATTCTTGCGATATTATTGAACAACTAGTGTTTTTAACAATTATTAGACTTATAGCGTTCTGGTGACAAACTAAAGGTAGTGTGTGTGTTTTGTTTATTCGGAGTGCGCGTCCGTGTAACAATTGGCAGCCCGTAACGTGGGGCCTAGTGAAGTTTTGCAGTGCGCGAACACCTACGACATCTTCACCGCAGCAGCAGCCGGAGCAACCAACATGCCTGTCAACACCAGAGCTACCGGACTGGAACCGGAACTTTCCAGTGGCGCCCAACAACCACCTCCAGAATCAAAGGTCTACGTCGTTGGCCTTCAGGACGCAATGAAAATGGCGTCATTCACACCACCAATCAACCCACCAACGTTTTGCGAAGACACCTTCGACAACCCGGCAGAATTCCTCACCAAACTCGAGGCACACTTCACCACACATCAAGTGCCCGAGGAAGACCAAGTCACCCACGCTGGGGACTACTAAAGGACTCTGCGCAAAATGGTGGCAGGGGTATGTGGACTTCCAGCCATCAATTACAGACTTCAAAAGGCTGCTCCTAAAAAATTCAATGATCCACGTACCATTGCTAAGCTCAGGTCCGAATTTTTGGACGGGACCAACGAGCTGAACCAGGATCCGAGTTCCTAGGGCGGAATGCCAGAATCGCCACCCGCCTAGAGATGAAAATCAATGAACATCTGGACCTAATGACCAATCTACTGGCCCCAAGACTCCGGCAATTCTTCGTCCAGTCCAAGCCTGACAGCATAATGGACCTGGCGGCACTGGTCGAACAATATGACCAATGCCTACGCTCCATGCCAGAGCCGAGGACCACCACCACGACAACCACAAGGGCGGCATCACAACTACCACGATGCCACTTCTGTCCTGGCCGACACTTCAACCGCGACTGCCCGGAACAACTCCAAGGTGAGCAGTCGGAAACGGTCAAGCGGCCGGACCAGCCTCCCGGCCGTAAAACCCGAGATCATGTCATCCGAGCCGGCGTCGATCACGGTCTACCAAAATCTCGATCCAACTCAACACCACCACCTACGACGCCATCCTCGACACTGGATCGACACACAACTTCGCCAGGCGAGACCTCGCCACCACCTGGGTAGCCCCGCCGTACCCGCTGGCTCACCTGGCTAATCAAAACCAACACCTTCCAATAGTGGGTCAAGCAAACCTCCAATACCGCCTGGGGATCAAGACGACAACGACCATTTCCTCCTCGTGGACCACCTGGCGTGGCCCGTCGTACTCGGCCAACCCTGGCTGCGGCTACAGAAAGTCGTCATTGATTACGACCGTGGTTGCATCCACCTGGGGAGACAACAGCGGCAAACCATTTACTGGGCCAAGCCTCCCGTCGTATGGACCCCTCACCCATCAACGTTGCCGCACTGCACCATGGCTTCCCGGCAGAGGCCGTTCCCCAGCTGACGCGCCTCCTAGAAGACTGCCAGGCCGGCAACCGACAGCGACCCACCACTACCAGGTCGACCTGTCATACCATCCGGCTTCGCGACTCCAGGCCATTCCGCTTGCCGAGATACAAATACTCCCCGGCGAAAAAACAGACCATCGCCCAGGAAGTAGAAGCAATGATGGCCGATGGGGTGATAGAACGCAGCACCTCCGAGTACTGCTCCCCGATCGTCATCGTGGAGAAAAAGGATGGAAGCCTCGCTTCTGCGTGGACTACCGACGGCTCAACCAGCAGACAGAAGACGAAAGCTCGAGTCTCCCTATAATCCACGAGACGCTGCGCGACCTCGGAACAGCCCAGATATTTTCCACACTGGATCTAAAATCCGGATACTGGCAGGTCCCGCTAGCGGAAGAGTCACGGCCGCTAACCGCCTTCTCAACACCCGATGGGGCGACCTACCAGTTCAAGGTGATGCCTTTTGGCCTAAAAACGCGCCAGCCACCTTCCAGAAACTAATGACGCAGGATGTCTTGCCGGGGTTCCTGCGCGACTTTGTCCTGGTATACTTGGATGACATCATCGTCTACTCGGCCACATGGGACGACCACCTCATCCACCTGCGTCTGGTACTGGAAAGACTGCAACAGCACAACCTAGCCCTCAGTCTGGACAAATGCCAGTTCGGGGTGACCCATATCAGTTACCTGGGCCACCACCTCACCGCCGACGGGAACGAGCCTAAGCCAGAGCACATAGAAGCGCTGCAGGCCGCAGAAGCTCCCAAGAACAGGAAGCAACTCGAAGCTTCCTCGGCCTTAGCAACTGGGTGCGGGACTACATCGCCGATTGCGCATCCTTGCAAGCCCCGTTAAATGACCTGCTAAAGAGGAACCACCGCTTCGTCTGGACGGCCGCCGCGGACGCCGCCTTCCACAAACTGAAGGACGCCCTCACGCAACCACTACGCCTGAGCAGACCAGACTTCACTCTGCCTTTCACTCTACAAACCGACGCCAGCTGCAAGAGGGTCGCCGCCGTACTCTACCAAGAGCCAACGCCCGGTCAGCGGCGCATCATCGGTACGCCAGCGCCAAACTATCCGCCACCGAATCTCTTTACCACATTAACGAACAGGAGTGCCTCGCCGTCATTTGGGCTGTAAAAAATATCGACCATACCTGGAAGATCGGCGCTTCACACTAAAACCGACAGCCGGTCGCTACTGTGGCTCCAACAGACTAAGGACTCGCAGCAAGCTCACCCGTTGGGCACTCTTGCTGCAGGTGTTCAGCTTCGACATCATCCACTGTCCGGGCAAGGACAACGAACTGCCCGACCACCTGTCGCGGAACCCCTCCGACCACTCGGTAGGCCCTGAAGCCATGGACATGGACCGGGCCTTACCACCACCGACGCTAAGGCCGGCACTAGTGGCACCACAACCACCCACGCTCGCCTTAATCACCGCGGTCGATCTGGCGGACCGAGTGAAAGCCAACCAATGACAGAACGCACACGCCCAGAACTTATTGCGTACCTGGGAGACGGTAGACCAGGACAGACCCTCCACGCCTGGGGAACACCGCATCCTTCAAGAATACGAGGTCACCGACGGACTCCTCTACCGGCGCAGCGAACGCGGACCCCTGTTGCTCGTACCCGCTGAGGTACAGGAACAGGTACTATACGCGTACCACGACGACCCGACTGCCGGTCACCCAGGCGCCGACGAAACAGCACGGGCCATCGCTCAGCATTACTTCTGGCCAAAGTTGGACGCATCCGTACGAAGTTACGTCCGTACATGCTGGACATGCGCCGCCGCCAAACGCGGCCCCTTCAGGACGCCACCATCCGACCCCGCCAGCCATCCCGACCCTGGGAAACCGTCTCGGTCGACCTAATGGGGCCGTACGCCACCACTCCGACCGGACATCGACAGATTGTGGTCGTCACCGACCTCTACAGCGCCTGGGTAGAGGCGTTTCCTGTCGGCCAAGCCACGACCGCTGTAATCACAAATCGGCTAGAAAACGAGGTCTTCGGAAGGTTTGGATTTCCGAAGGCCATCATCTCCGACAACGGGCCTCAGTTCACATCGCAGACCTGGGACACCGCGCTTCAGAAATGGGGATGTCTCCACTGGACGACCCCAATCTGTCACCCTGCCGCCAACCCAGTGGAAAGGCGAAACCAGGAGTTGAAGAAAGGACTTCGGATCCACTTAGAGGGACGAGAACCAACCGCGTGGAGCAAAGTCCTCCCGATCGTCCTCTTCAACCTCCGAACAAGAAGGAACGCCGCAGCCGGCCTCACCCCAGCCCAGGCCTTACTGGGATACGACCTCCTGAAGCCAGGAGAATGGCGCATCCGCCACTCAGAGCCTGCCGTTCGCAACCAGGGGGCACCCCGCGACCAGCGAATAGCCGAAGTGCACCGGAACCAACATCAGTACCGGAGGCGCTACACAAACTACGGCCCCGCAAGGACGCAGTACCGCGACGGGGACCGAGTCCTCGAACGTAACCACAAGCCGCAAGTAGGCTGCCTCGAACCGAAGTGGAGTGGGCCGCACACCATCGTGGCTACCGCAGGAACGAACGCCTACTGGGTACGCCGCAACAACAGGGACCTGGCCAAAGTCCATGTCCACGACCTTCGTCCGGCACCTGCTCCGCGACAGGAAGAGGCCGTGGCCGAACCACTACCGCAACCACCAAACCCGGAGAACAACCCGCCAGAGGCACCAGCCGCACCACCACCGCCCCCCATCGAGCAACGACGGACCATCAGTCCCACACCTCCCCGTTGCCGCCGCCAACCACGGCACCGCAACCTAGCCCGCCGCCTGCGCCGTCCTCCCCCGACGTAAGCCCGTCTTGAGCGGGGGAATTGTTACGCTACGCCCTATAGGCGGAGCTTAGCGTGACGGGCTCACTACGGGGGATTCTATTGTTCGGACCCTTTAAAAGCAGCCGCAAAATCCCATATCGCAGTCGAACATTGCGCTTCGACCCAATTGAGCTGTAGTTGTAATAGTCTACAATCTACCTGCGGGCCGCTGAGACTGGCGGTTTGGCTGCAGCTTACATCACTTCCTTCGGGTGTAATAACTCCGGTTACTACCCCAAAGGCCATCCGTTCCGCCACGAGTACAACACTTCCTTCGGATGTAGTAATTTAGGTTACTGCCCCAAAGGCCATCCGACTCGCAACCACCAGGAGTAGGCAGGTTGAGACCTGGTGCGACCCCGACGACGAGTATCGTTCCTTAGTGATTTCCATAAACTCTATTAGTTACTAGTTCGCACGGACGATTATTATTATTAGTACGTAGTTAGGGTATGTATGTATTATATTGTTCTCTAGTTTAGTTATAACTTGCATTATATTCGTTTGTCATTAGCGTAGGGATTTGTATTATATTCGTTCATAATTAGTTAGGGCTTGTTTTTATATCATTATTGTACATTGTTATTCATTGTGTAGTTAGGGTTTGTGCCACATTCTTATCACACTTAGTTATTCGCCTGTACTTGGGATTAAGTTTTTTTTTTAATACACAACTATTTTTGTTTTGTGTTTTACGACAGTGTATTCTTGCGATACTAGTGAACAACTTAGTGTTTTTAACAATTATTAGACTTATAGTGTTCCCTGGTGACAAACTAAAAGTAGTGCTGTGTGTTTTGTTTATTCGGAGTGCGCGTCCGTGTAACATTGGCATCTTAAAGGTTACGTTCTCTTTTTCCTTTGTTTTTCTAAAAGGTATCTCTTTAATGGATAGGTTTCTTCTAGATTGTAGGTTTACCTTTGACTGACTTTATAGTTTATATAGAACATGCCAGAAGTTGGCAGATGGTCTACGCAGACAAGGAACGTGCACGCGAAACAAAATCGAATGCTTAAGAGATCCCACTTTTCAAAGTTAACAACTTTTTTGCACATTTTTCTGGTTAGAATGAAACTAATAAAGTAGTTGTGTTATTTATTTACTCCCCGAAAGTAGTCAAAAACCAATATGCGTACCTATAGTTTGGGGTCTAAATGGTTAACCTAAACAGGTAAAAAGAGAAGCATCGTTCGGGATGCCTTTAGAGCGCAAACCAGTTTACAAGAGAAGCGTAACATTTCATGTAATCTTAAACATTTTTAGTTGGGGCGGGTATATTGTTTTGTCGTCCACTTATTTTTGAAAGTGACATTACTGTTCCAACATTCTATGGTTTATTATTCTACGGCAATTTTGAACAGAAAATATGCATTTCAAAACATTATAAAACGCCTAGTTTCATTCTTCAGTTAAACTCTACTTCATAGTTTGTGCAGTAATCAATCATATTTTCTATGAAATGCTCAAAAATATTTTAAAGATGGGGTACAACAGGTACGTAGTGTGCCGTGGTTGGAGACGGATAGAAAGACTAAAACATTGCGCATTACTAATGAGGGTACAGAACAGTTAGTTTAACAAAATATGAAGGTTGTGTTATACAATTTCCTTACGCATAGGCGTATCGTTGAGTTTTTAACTTAAAAACGGTGAAATATGCGCTATTGATAAGGTATAGCCATACCTGATTTAGTTTCCTCTTTATCTATAGATAAGGTTAACGAGACGGTCGGTTGGTTCTCGTCGCGGTGATAGTGCTTTAACTCCTTGATGTGTATCCGGGTTGGTTTGTGATTGCCAGCAGCGTATTTTCAATTAAAAACAGCAAGGGATACTACCTTGGTGATGATGTACAGTCGGGAATACTTTTGTGCAAGCTTGACAACACCCTAGGCGGTAGAAGACAGGGGACGTTCTTTACGGAGAATATTGTCTCTTAGACAAGGTTTCCGCTTTCGGCGTCATAGGTTATAGTGGCCTTCCTATTTGGTATATGTACGGTCTAAGTTATGCCGTACCAATCGAAAGATATCTTGTAAGACGGCGACTAAGCAGGCATACAATTGATGGTATTGGTATCGTCAGGGTTCGAAGGCGGTTTGATTTTGCATTGCAAAGTTCACGGAAATTCTAATTCGCGACCAAAGTTCCAGAAAATAGGAGTAAATTATTTAAGTGCTCATCAAAGGTTTCCCTCAACACAATAATGTCATTCAGGTACGCAAAATCGTATGATTCCATCTCTTGACCTTTAATGCGGTCTAGCAAAGGTAGCGGGTGCGGAGTGAAGTCCATACAGCATCACTTTAAGTTGAATAGACCGCGATCAGCAATGGTGAATGCAATGACCTGCCGGGATTCGGGCGTTAATTGGAACTGCCAATAGCTTTCATTGAAGTTAAATCTGGAAACATTGAGAGTGACGTAAACGATATAGGATGTGATGGACAAACGATAACGGGTAGGCGTTTTAACGGAGATTTCAATCATTTTTCGGAAGTTGATACAAAAATTAGCTTTGCCATCTTTCTATTTTGCGATAACAATCAGGGAGCTCTACGGACTATCGGCAGATTCAATTTTATCGTTGTTTAACATACTATCTACCACTTCGTTTCTATGCATTTTCGGATTAAGCGAACAGTATTGTTGTTTGATCGGAGCAGCAGTTGTAAGGCGGATATCATGTTGTACCGAATTTTTGGTGCCTTATCTTAAAATTTTGAGAGTTCGGTATGCAGAAACCTTTGCAACTGGGTCTCTTCGGTATCGGCTAAAAAGGTGATAGCGGAACAGTCGGTGTCGGTTTTGTGGCTTTAGGTACAGGTTGGTTCCCAAGGATTAGGTTCATCCCAAGAGCACGTGGTAACATAGCGACGGAGTATGATAGACTAAACGGCGGATTTCGGTATCCAAATCGTTAATGGTTGAGTAAAACGCTTGGCGGATAATAACGGAATGGTTAGTTCTACCGATTGGTGTACATTGGAAGCTGGGCCTTCAAAGGAAGCTCTCACTGGTGATTGCGGCATTGAATACGGTAATGACTGATCTAACCACTCGTCCGACATTCAAGGCCCGTATCAGTTATCGGGGATTTCCCGTTTCCATTCAGGCCGGTCGGGTAGGTGCGTCTGTAGAACGCAGTGAAGCAGATAGTGATCAAGTCGGCCTTTGGTATTGTGGTCAAATCGTAAAATGCGGTGGTATCAGGACTGATACAAAGACTGATTTCTGAGGGCCGTGTCGGTTATTCATTGTTGGCATAGGTGGGGTGCGGTATGAGCTGCGTTAACAAAATTTGGATGATTTAGTGCACCAGTTGCAAAATGTCCCGGTCTGCGATATTTGAGACCAGGTTACGTTTGTTGAGCGGGTTTAATTTGCTGGTCGGTGGAAATTTTATTCGGGAAACGGAAAACGCCGTGAGCTTGCAATGTCCTGTTGGAATTGCTCGTGGGTGCGTGCTCTTTGTATAAAATCGACAACGTACTGGAAATCGTACACTCGATTTTCAGGTAACAGATTTCGTTGGAGCCAGTATAATTTCTACACGGCGGACATGCGGTCATGTCGCCGGATTAGAGTTGGTTACCGGTTCATTTCGTTTATGTATGCGACGGCTGATTTCGACTTCCAAGCTGATGTGGTAGTCAATCCAAAGGAAACGGTTTTGAAAGTCATCCAAAAAGGCATTACAGTCTTACCAGCGGTGTTTACCCTTGCGGTATCAGGATAGCGCGTTACCTGTAAATAAACTAGGTAGGACAATAATTAGATTGTCGAGTGAAATACCATACGGCTCCCTTAATTTTTTCATTCGTTCCAGGAACGATACTGGATCCGTGGTACCGTCGAATGCGATGTTCCACTTCCGATTTTTAATTCTCGGTGGTGTTAGTGGTCACTGCTGTTGAAGAGCTGGACGGTTGTTGCAACACCGGCGGTTGTTGAAATGCCGGTGGTTGAATCGGCACTGGTAATGACCACTCAGTATGCGGTAATGTCTGAAGAAGCAAAACTTATGCATATTTGCTATGGTGTAATAAGCAGTCGTGAACGCGGCCAACGGATAAGTCATAGCAAGTAGTTGCGCCAAAACAGATATTGTGCTTAACGTGGTTACCGGTGTAAACGAGGCTGTGGTAGAGATAGCGGTTGGTGGGCGAATCGCTCCTTGTACGTATTGGCTGAGGAGGTGACGTAAATCTGCTTGCGTTCTATCGACAAACCAAACTTTTGTAGCTCTTTTTGTTCCGCAGGTGGTATCTTGCGTTCATCTCCCGCACCAAGATTCTGCAGTGTTTGCCTCACGGTCGGCAGACATCGCGGGGCTTGCTACGGTGGTGGAGATCTAGCGAGTATTTTATTATCTTTAAGGAATAGAGAAAAAGGTCTAAATTTATTCAAATCGTGTTCAAATTTTTAAAATTAGTGGCCCCTGCTCGATCGCCAAATTTATAACGCTTTTATGTATTGCTATTTATTAAAACAACAATTTAATATAGACGGAACAGTAAATTTCGGAGAGACGTTAACGGTAAAATCGATTTCTCGGGCGCCAATCTAAGTGAGCGGTGCCATGTATGCCTAGATTCATCCTCGAGATGGGATGGAAACGTTAAAGCGGACCGTGTAGCTTCAGTAAAACGTCAGTTTACCAGGGACCATCAAAGAAATAGTTTCATCTGGCTCACATTAACGATAACTTATGCTTGATTTCAAAATGTGAGAACTATAAGTCAATTTTCAAATACAAGTTGACTTAATATAATAATTCTAAAGAGTTTTGTTTTAACAGAAGAACTAAAGTAACAAATTCACTCCACAACAATGATTTTTTTAAAATTGTTTACATGTATTCAAATTTTAACGTTAACCGCGCGGTTCTGACTTCTGTGAGATTCGTACCAAAAGCACTGCTTTACTTATAATCAACTTGTGGAAAGGGCACGCAAACATTAATTAGGATAGAGACGTCGGTAATTGCCGAAAGGCTAAGGATAATCTTAATTAGTAAAAGTTTCCTATTTTTTAACCATTTCAGTGTATGATAAAAAGTTCTCTTTGCAAAAGAATTTGCTAGATATATTATCAAACAGAAATGCTTAATAACAATCCTATAAATGTGTTGAAAATGGTTTGCCACTGGAATTCGTCTGTTAACATGTCCTATGTGGACTTCAATAAGATGTGCAAATTTGTGTTATATTTTCGATAAGAAAACCGGAAGAGGTTACCTATTTGAGTTTAGACTCATATTTATGTCAAATTTCCATAATTGAGTCCAGGTAAACCGTTAGTGTTTGTCTGTTACCTCTATTGATGACGGGCATTCACACGTATTCCAAATAAAAATACATTTTTCGTTAATGAAATAAAAAATATGGTGTAAATCAATATTATCTACAATACACAACCAAGTTATTAAATAATGTATGCAACAATGCAATTCTCTAATGAATAGAGTACCTATGTTCAGTATGCACCTGCGATTCTCTAAATTGGTAATTAGCGGGTGAAGTCGGTGTGAAATCCGCCGCAGTTCTCACAGTTGAATGGACAATAATATAATCAGAGGGAGAATGGGGGTGATGGAGTCATGGGGTATACTAATTCCACTTTGTTAAGGTAAAGTATCGCCCTTTAAAATCAATTTTAATAAGACATTTTTTCTAAAAACAAATTTTCTATAAATTTACTTTAATTAGATTTTAAATATAATCTAAACATATTGTCTGCCTCTTTGAATGTGGTGGAGGTTACGAAAGTGTGTCTGCATATGAGCGATAAGAAAGAATTATGTTGAAGGGTTTAAAGTTTGTTATTGTTAGTGCATCATATCCAATATTTGTTTTTACTGTAAGTTTTGTTTTTCCAATTAACTTCGATTAATTTAGTGGGGTAAGGTGATAATATTACTAAAGTGAGATTGAACTTAGATATGTCACCATTGTTAAGGGATAAAACAATTATTGTGGCGGAAATCTTCTTCCCTTCACGGATTGGCCACGCTCAGTGCACAATCATAAAGATGTTACTATTCCCTAACTCAAATTGTTAAATCTCAGGCTTTATATATCACGTTATGATGCTGTATGGAATTTAATATGCTTTGTAATAAGTGCACTTTGCTGTTGAGAAATATCTTGTTCTGAATGCGTTTTGTCGCTAGATTTAAACCATTATATCGTTCAGTTACCTACCACTTCTCTTCGAAGTTTATTGTCATTTCATACGCATTATCTACTAATATGATAACCAAACAAAAATGCATTGAAGAAAATTATATTGACATCGTTATTTGGTACGATTGATGCTTTATGTTCGTATGTTTATGTTATATAGAAATGAACTATAAATGAATTTTGTTATAAGGATCTGCAGGTGGTCAAATAATACACAAATATATTAAACACAAATTACTAATTCAAGTTTAAAAGCAACGTATATTAATAAAACGTGATTTACGTTTTTTTTTCAGTTTTATGCGCTGAATCAAGAGAAAGAACACTGCTGACTAATATGTAGAGGCCCTTACATCATCCTCTTGTAAATTTGAACTGTCCAAAAGATGCTAATATACAGGGTGTTCGTTACTAATTGGTAATATTTTAACGGTAGAATCCTGAGCTCAAAATATGAATATTTAACCCAATCACTTAGATAAAATGTGTCTCCTGTCTGAGTTACAGGGAATTTTATTTAAAAATGTAAAAATTAGTGCAGTACGAGGGATCCTATTTATGTATTGAGAATTGGCAACACTGGTACTGCCAGGTGAAATTTGTCACTGTCATCTTAAAGTTTGACAGTTTTGAGGTTATACATACTCAGAACGTTTTGCCGTGCGAGCACTATTTGTGTTGTTTACAGTAAGTTGAAAATTTCATCTCAGCCAAAATATGGAATTAACTCGTGAAAATTTTCGACCTATGATTTATTATGACTTCGACGTGGTCTAACTCAAGAACAATGCATCAATCAACTGAATTCAACTTTTGGCGATGAAGCGCCATCCACAGCCACTGTATATTGCTGGTACACTGAATTCAAACGTGGATGTAGTTCGCTCACGGATGAAGTCAAAGAAGGTCGTCCAAAATATATATAAGATTTTGCACGAACATGTGTGTGTACGGAAGCTGTGTGCACGTTGGATTCCACATTTGTTGACAGATGCTCAAAAAAATTCTCGTGTCGATTGGTGCTGTAATAGTATCTTCTGTAACGAGGTTAGAATGAGAAAATTCGATACGAGTATCGAATTTTCCATTCTAACAGTGTAACAGACTGTATTTTCTCCACAAGAAAATATGAATCATTAACAATTAAACTAAATCTGAACAAAAAACAAAACAAGTTTAAGATTAATATTTTAATTTCTTTACAACGAAGGTATGAGTAACTAACAAAACAAATCATTATACTATATGAACAGACAAGTTACTTAATGATTACTTACTAATATTTATATTTATAGTATTGGTACCATTACTGAAGTTAAAAATCGGTGCGTTGGAAATATTTTCCGTGACATTTTTCAAAACAGATTGATTTGAAGAGGCAGATGTAACAGTTGTGTTGTAAGGTCCTTTACACAATTTTTATATTTGCCGCGGCTAAACTGCAATCGGTCTTTAGATTAGAAACTAAAGAGGGGGGTGGGTTCGTCGGAATATTTAAACGGTAGCTCTACACTGTCCACATAAAATAATTAAAATAAAACGGTTTAAAAATATATTTTCCTATATCATACAATTCTAATATATTCACACTTATACTAAATTACCTGGTTAACAACTAACATAAAAACGTAACAATACGAAAACAACTTGACGTTAAAATTGAGACGGCGGCTTCGGGGGGGCGTCCACTCGGTTTGGACGGCGAATTTGGATGTCCTCCTTCCTTCCACTCGCTCGATATGACGGCTTATTGTTGTCGCACTCGTTTCTGTAAATAGTTATTAATACTCCCTAGTTACACTCAATGATGACCGTAATATTTAAATGATTAATAACGTTGTGTTTAATTAATTATTTATGCTGGATACGGCCCTGTTTACAGCAGAAAAGAATTTATAAACAAACTACTGGTTATTAAAACGGGGGTTGCGCAGATCTAGGTCACTAGTGAAAATCGATATCCCGAGTTCACTGTTGTACGCATGACGGTTGTACCGGTCTAATTGCGTGCGGCTCTTTACCTTCAGTAATTTCTGGAAGATGGACAAGCGCGTATGCTTCGTGAAGCAATTTACTTTCGCGATGTATTATGTTCGAAAATATGACTTATCTTCAGAGGTTTATTCTCGCATTAAATTTAGACTGGGCGGATTATACAAGTTTGGTTGTATAATTAATATATTTGCACATTATCTACGGGGATGTAATTTTATGGTGGTGATTTCCTTTATGCAAACGAAGGAAATCTCACGTAGATACAACTGAACGTTACTTAATGGTATACACACAAAAACGCGTACTTATTAAAGGCGGTTTTTACTTGCGGAATAAGCTGGTGGAAAACAATTAAATGATTGCTTTCGTGAAATTCGTTTACTAAGCGCGTGATTATCGGTGTACGGTTTTCTGCTACGGCAGGTCTTTGACGGATACTCTACGTTGAATTCGTTTGTGATTACAGGCACTTCGGTCTTTGCCAGCGAGCTGGTGAATTCAGGTGTTTAGAATGTAAGTGATAGTAAATGATAAAAGCTGCAGGTCTATACAGTCCTACTTAGCCCTCGTCGTCAGGTATATGGTATGGTGGTGAGTGTGTATACTCCCGACTACCTCGTGGCTTTTGCCCGTAGCGGTCTGGGGTTGGTGTGTGCTGGTGTTTGTGATCTCCCGACTACCTCGTGGCTTTTGCCCGTAGCGGTCTGGGGGTTTTAGTGTGTGCTGGTGTTTGTATTCCCGACTACCTCGTGTCTTTTGCCCGTAGCGGTCTGGGGGTTTTAGTGTGTGCTGGTGTTTATGAGTACTGAATTAGTCTACAGACTTACGTGTCGTTAATCACAAAGATCGAGGATAGCTATTTACAAAAGATTCGCGGTGCGCGTTCGCAAATACAGGGAGCTAAACTCGCGGTGGCTATCACTAGGTCTGCGGCGATTTACTTTAACGCAACCGTCACGTGCAGGTTTTTTGGAATCGGAGTTAGTCAAACGGACTAACTAATACAGGAGCTGGTGAAACCAACTAAATAACTCTCGGCGGCGGGATGCGGTTACGGGGCGCGTTTTTAAATACCGATAGATAGAGATCTATAGATAGATATATTTTTAAGGTGCGCGGCGTGGTTTTTATAGAGGACTCTCGGTAGGCGGTGGTGGCTTCTGTTTGGGGGAATCCTATTTGTAATTGGCGGAGATTACTCTGACGTATAAAACTTTCGATGTTTTATGAAATCTACGTCGGAGGGGAAATAAATTAATTTTTGTTGTGCAATCAAACGAAATAATGAGAAATATTAAGTTAGGTACTGAGTAATACGGAATACTAAGAAATATTAGATCAAGTCTTGAAGGTGTTTGAATGCTAAGAAATCTTACATCATTTCTTTTACGAGGGCTGATTGTTAAATAATTAATTAATTAAAAAAATTTTGAAGTAATGACTTGCGGTTCGTTACAGTGTAGTAAGCAGAATTGGAAGATGAAGGAACGATCTCGGACGAACTAGATCCAGTAATCGAAGCGACTATTTGATTTGCTACATTTATTCGATTTTGTAGAGAATCTTTTATGTACCCTTCTGCTATCTGCGAAGACTTTCACCCTCCATGTCTTTTCAATGTAGTAATATCCGCACCTGCATTTACCAACGTAGTTGCTGAGGTACGGCGGAAACAGTGGCCAGTATATTCATGGGGGTTATCCATATTCAGGAATGTGGCAATTTGTTTAGGCATATTGCCCAGTTTGTTTATTCCAATCACTTGTCGTGTACATTTATTTTTTTGGAAATTAATAAAAAAATTATCAGCAGGAACATCAATAGGTCTTGGAGCCAAATATTTCTTTACAATATTATAAAATTCTCCTGTGACTGTAAATTCTCTTGGTTTTTTAGTTTTTGTAACAGGAATAGAAATTATTATTGTGGATCCCAAATCTTTAATATCGGAAATTTTAATGTTGTAGAGTTCATTCTTGCGACAAGCCCCTAAAACGCCAATGACAAGAGCGACCTAGCAAAAAATACTACATTGTATTAAAATTGCAAATTGAATTATAATTTTTATTACCTTTGTAACTAAATATGTCTCATCTGGAGCATTTTTTAAGAAATCATTAACATTTTCTTCCGTAAAAACCTTCGATTTTTTAGCAATATAGCTTTCAGAAGAGCGCTTCAACAAAGCTCTTAATTTCTTATATCGTGATATATCAACATCGTGTTTCACATTTATAGTTGCCTTTAGGATTGAATATATTTTCCATAGCGTGGAAGATTTCCATTTTTTTAATAAGTCGCCAAAAAATCCCAGCAAAATGTTTTCAGAAAATGAGTTTGTTTTCTTTTCTTGTTGCCAGTCCCTTAACAGCGCATAATACTTTTCGTATTCTTTTCTCGATTTTTGAGGCAAGAGGTTCGCGCTTATGTTATTTGAATAATTCGTAATTTCAGGCGGAGTACTATTGAATTCCGTATCTAATGGTTCACTCATTATTTTAATTAAATCACATAAAACAAATAACTTAAGGTTTGTCAGGATAATTATCCGTCAGATTTCCAACTGACACTGACAGTTTTCAAATCCTTGGCAATCTACGTCGTTTGGACCGATTTCGGAATATTCATACCGTATCTAGATATGGAATGAAAATACATGTAAAACGCATAAGAGCAAGTATTACAAAAAAAAAATTCACACTCTAGAGTGTGAATGTTTGTATTCTATTATTAAAGACAATTTTCTAATTATTACGTTCCGTATTGGTCGTAGAGAAAATGATTTCAAAATACAACTGTGGTGCATCCAAAGCGGTATACAACATCGTCACAGGTGACGAGTCGTGGATTTATGCGTATGAGCCAGAAAGAAAAGTCCAGCCCACAGTTTGGGTGTTTCAATGTGAAGCAAAGCCAACAAAAGTTGTTCGTTCTCGAAGCGTTAAGAAGCAAATGGTGGCGTTTTTATTTACGAAAACCCGTCCTGTGGTAACTGTGGCTCTCGAAAATCCAAAGACCGTTAATTCAGCGTGGTATACGACCATTTGTTTGCCTGAAGTTTTCGGTAAATTGAGAGAAACCAACCCAAAACGACGAATCAGTTTGCATCACGACAATGCCAGCTCACACACATCACATGCAACAAACGAGTATTTCGACACACAAAAGATCGAATTGATGGGTCATCCGCCTTACAGCCCCGACTTGACACCCAATGACTTCTTCTTGTTCCCACTAATTAAAGATAAACTGCGTGTACAACGATTTTCATCGCCCGAAGAAGCAGTTGAGGCCTTCAAAACGCATGTTTTAGAGCTACCATCTTCTGACTGGACAAAGTGCTTTGAAGGGTGGTTCAATCGCATGCAAAAGTGTATAGATCTTAAAGGCGATTATTTTGAAAAGGAATAAAAATATTTTTCATCAAATTCATTTGTTTATTTTTTCTATTCTCAATACATAAATAGCAACCCTCGTACTTTAAAACCATTTGACGTTTTATTGTCATACTTGGCGGGAAGTGTAGGTACTATACACCCTACTAAATTATATTAAGTAAACGTTTATGGCTACTTTCAGAGGTGTACGACAGGGGTAAGTGACGGCTTGATCCGTTCCAAATTCTACGCTACTGGCGGAATTGCAATTTTAGCACAGTTCTTCGATTCTCCAATACTTTCTACGTAAATATCATACTCTTTCTTCATAACAATAAATCATTTACTTTTCCAGATATTTTAAGTTAAACATGAAGCTGCACAATTATATTGATTTTAATGTGCATTAATTATGTCGGTGTTTTGGGTCATTGGATTACATTTATTAGGCAAATGAAGATTAAATCCGTATTAACAAAAATACATAATCTTATTTATCGAAATTTCTTGAAACGAATAGATGCACTAACAATCAAAAACAAATTGAGGTTCTGAAAATGTTAAATCTAAGTAAAAAAAACAATTTTAATAACAAGAAAATATCAAAAAGCACATGAACAAAACTTAATAACCTGTTATAACAAATGTTCAATGTGACCCCCGTTTACCTCAATAAGTTTATCCATTCTTTCGCTAAACGATATTATAACTTAAAAGTAATATTAAAATAATTTAAAAACACTTTAAAACAAATATCTCTAAATTTAATAAAATACTTATCTTTTTTGGTTTTTTTAATAGTGTATTTGAAATTATACAAGCTAAACGTTTCGATAACACTTACAGTTATCTTCTTCAGAAGTAATATCTGTTAAAATTGTTAAAGATGCTGTAAACAATTTTGTCAAAGTTGAAAAACAGTTTGAGCAGTTTGAGAAACGTATAAAGCCAACTATAGAATTAAATTTTAGTAAAGAATAACTAGGTCAATAAATAACAGCAATATTAATAGCAAGCTGATGTTTAGTTTTAATTTTCAACTTTGACAAAATTGTTTACATCTTTAACAATTTTAACAGATATTACTACCGACGAAGATAACTGTAAGTGTTATAGAAACGTTTAGATTGTATAATTTAAAATACACCATTAAAAAGCTCAAAAGATAAGTGTTTTTTATGTGTGATAATGGTGAAAGTTTACATTTTCAAATCTCTAAATTTGTTTACAATATCAGAAATAAATGCGATGTGAATCATTTCTCAGTAGAAGACCGACACTTGCCGCCATCTTGGATTTTTGAGAAAACTCACCATTTTATGTGCCCACGTGGGGATCGTATTTTTACCCTTTTTTATGGCTTCTTTTCAGGCCTTTTAACCTTGATGGAATTTTCACCTTAATTAGAGCCCTTTTGGTTTTAAGAACCTTTTCCAGTTCACTCCTTTTTGGCTTCTTTTGGTGGTCATTTTCAGCCCTTGATGAAATTTTCACCCTAATTAGGACCCTTTTGGGTTGTATTAAGAACCTTTTGGTAGTTCAGCTCCTGGATGGTAGCAAATGCGTGCGCATGCAGTGGGGATTTAATCTTTTATTAATTAGGGTTGTTTTATCTAAGGAGATTTTATAATTATTATTACATTCCTTTTAATCCCATCTACAGATTGTGACCTAATTTATTTATGCATTGGTGGTCGTATTGTAATAAGGAGGCCTACTCTTGTAAGACGGGAATCTATTCGCGGGCTTCCTAATCTGTGTTTATTATTATTAAACAGTTATACAACTTCATTTATATGAATTGGAAAGTAGCAATCAGCCGTCCACATCGTGTTAATGAAAAGTTTACAAACATTTTAAAATTTTGTGATCTTGGATTTTGTGACCCTGGGGCACTTTGGCAGCCATTTATATTTTTGCCCACGTGGGGATCGTATTTTGGTCTATTTTTCAAAGCTGATAAACAATTGGATTATTTTGATATTAAAGGCTAATCAAGATAAAGATAGCATATGCAATTGAATTTTAAATACGCTGTTAAATTGTATATAATGATAGTGAAACAGTTAATGGGTATTGCGTAATCAGTTAATTAATATGTTGTTACAAAAAGTGAATGTAGGATTTCGAAAATGGACGTATACAGTAATAATAAACAACGTACATATTTTACGTACATGTATATTTCTGGACTTTTAGCTATCAAAGCTAGATTAGTTCGAGAGATGCAATTTCGAAGCTCTTAAAATGACTAACTAACTTAGAATAAAATGTCTATCAAACTCTTTGTTAAACCGTTAACAGCCAAAACCAAATATATATTTGCGCAAACAGGTTTACAAATTCAAATTTCTCAAGGGATCAGAGACTAAGACTCGAAATAAGTTGCAAAGCCCTATATCTGTGTTATAAGTTAGCATTAGGCCACCTTATTATAACACAAGTTCAAATTTTCATAGATGGCACCAAAACAAATCCAAATTTTTGGTCAGAGGGCGTGGGCCTGAGGTAATTGCTCCCTACATCTGTATTGCAAGTTGGTATTATACCCCTTATTACAATACAAATTCATATTTCCAGCCATAACCTGCAGAGACTTAAATAAAATTCAAATTTTCTGCCAATGGGGCCTCGACAAGGGAAATCCCCGAGGCAATGTTAGTAGCCCTACACCTGTCTTACAAGTTAGAATTAGGCTCCTCATTATAATACAAATTCAAATTTTATTACCACGACAATACATGGGAACAAGTTCAGATCACAAGGGTGAAAGAACAAGTTGCGACGCCTACATCTGTCTTGACAATCTCGGTTATGTTCGGGAGGGTTTGGGTCGCCGAAACAGTTCGGAAATCCTCGCGTACAATTTTACCTATATGAGATATGCAAATAACGGTTTCTTGAGACGTCAAGTACTTGCAGCGACCAGCAAACAGGTTGAGATGATTGGTCACGTGCACTAGGATTTTATTTAATCAGGAAAAGTTTCTCATAAGTGGTGTTGAGTTAAAGGTTAACTTTGTACGATCAAGAGATACATTTAGTCTAATGGCGGCGCACTGTTCAAATTGCAAGACGCGAATTATGGACGCTAGTATTCTGGTGAGACGTATGCGAATCAATCCCACCATTCTGATTGCGCACGCTAAAGCTTTAGAAACAACTGCAGCAAAATACTCTGACAAGAACCGACGTAAAAGTGCTAACTATACCTGTGGGCATACAGCGAAAATCATTGAATAATGTCGTCCTGAGTCAGTACCAAAACGATGCATTGTAGGTTTTACCGCAAATAAAGCCTTGAGAGAGATAATGTGTAAAGGTTGTTGACTTTGGAATTAACTGTAACCCCGCTATTATTACCTATATGGAAGCATCGCATCGGTAAAGCCTATATGATTAGATTTGATGTTAAAGAATTGCTGGACACTTTTCGTAATAAAGTCCTTGCCCTTATCCGTCTGTATACTTTGAAGTATCTTTTCGCATCTTTAGATTATGGAACACGTAGTTTTTCAGCTTCAGAGCTCGTGTCCACACCATCTTGCTAAATACATCGATAACCGTCAGTATATAATTATACCCGTCGATATATTTACTTAGATTTCTCATATCGCAAAGATCCGCTTGCCACAGCTCGTAAATGTTGCTCACAATATATTTATTTCATGTAAATTTCTCAGTACAGGTTTATGTATAGTGTACGCTACTTGTTTTTGTAACCGCGCTCTAATATCTTCCCTAGGGGCCTGTTTATAAATCTAAGTTCCTTTTTGACAGGGGTATTTCTGCTAAAGCAGAGCTTGTATGTAAAGTAGGCTTGTGTGGTGGTATGACAACCCGAATATCGGTAAAACCCGAAAAGTTAAAAATAGCACTCTAATAAGCGGTCAGCATACATGCTTAACCTGATTATAAAATCTAAAGCCGTTTTTTTGACAGAGGTATTTCTGATTAGACAGAACTTTTATATATGTAAAATAATATAGAGGCGAAATCTAGCTTAAAGAAGAGGACACAGGCAACTCGCTGCATACATCACAATATTAATTAGCATTTATTTAATTTAATTATAACAACTTCGCAATTGCATTGCATCTCTAACTAATCTAGCTTGTGATAGCTAAAAGCCCAGATATATACATGTACCTAAAATATGTACGGTGTTTATTATTATTGTTTACGTCCAATTGCGAAGTCGTACATTCACTTTTGTATAACAACACGTTAATTAACTGATTACGCAATACCCATTAACTGTTTTATTATCAGTATATGGTGTTGAGTTAAAGTTAAATTTGTACGATCAAGAGATACCTTTAGTGTAATGGCGGCGCACAATTGAAATTGCAAGACGCGAATTATGGACGCTAGTCTACTGGTGAGACGTATGCGAATCAATCCCACCATTCTGATTGCACGCGCTAAAGCCTTAGAAACAACTGCAGAAAAATACTCTGTTACAAGGACCGACGTACAAGTGCTAACTATACCTGTGAGCATACAGCGAAAATCATTGAATAATGTCTTCCTGGGTGAGTTACCTAAACCATGCATCGTAGGTTTTACCCCAAATAAAGCCTTGAGAGAGATAATGGGTCAAGATTGTTGACTTTGGCATTAACTGTAACCCCGCTAGTGCGATTCTTACCTATATGAAAGCATCACATCGGTAAAGCTTATATGATTAGATTTGATGTGTATTAAAGAATTGCTGGACACTTTTCGTAATAAAGTCCTTGCCCTTATCCGTCTGTATACTTTGAACTATCTAATCGCATCTTTCGATTATAGAACATGTAGTTTTTCAGTTTCAGAGCTCGTGTCCACACCATCTTGCTAAATACATTGATTACCGTCAGTATATAATTATACCCGTCGTTATATTTACTTAGATTTCTCATATCGCAAAGATCCGCTTGCCACAGCTCGTAAATGTTGCTCACAATATATTTATTTCGAGTAAATTTCTCACTACAGTGTTATGTATAGTGTACGCTACTTGTTTCTGTAACCGTGCTCTAATATCTTCCCAAGGGGCCTGTTTATAGATCTATGTTCCTTTTTGACAGGGGTATTTCTGCAAATCAGAGCATGTATGTAAAGTAGGCTTATGTGGTGGTATGACAACCCCATTATCAGTAAATCCCGAAAAGTTAAAAATAGCACTCTAATAAGCAGATTTAGATTATAAAATCTAAAGCCGTTTTTTTTTTTGACAGAGGTATTTCTGATTAGACAGAACTTTTATATATGTAAAATAGTATAAAGGCGAAATCTAGCTTAAAGAAGAGGACACAGGCAACTCGCTGCATACATCACACTATTTATTTAATTTAATTATAGCAGCTTCGCAATTGCATTGCATCTCTCTAACTAATCTAGCCTGTGATAGCTAAAAGCCCAGATATATATACATGTACCTAAAATATGTACGGTGCTTATTACTATTGTTTACGTCCAATTGCGAAATTGTACATTCACTTTTGTATAACAACACGTTAATTAACTAATTACGCAATACCCATTAGCTGTTTTATTATCATTACATAAAATTTAACAGTGTATTTAAAAATCAATTGTATATGTTATCTTTATCTTGATTAGCTTCTTTAATATCAAAAATAATCCAATTGTTTATTAGCTTTAAAAATAGACCAAAATACGATCCCCACGTGGGCATATAAGAAAAATGGCTGCTAAGGTGTGCCAGGGTCACAAAAATCCAAGCTAGCAGAATTTTAAAATGTTTGTAAACACATTAATTAACACGATGTCGACAGCTGATTTCTACATTCCAATTCATACAAAATAAAGTTATACAACTGTTTAATAATAATAAACACAGATTAAGAAACCCGCGAACAGATTCCCGTCTTACAAGATTACGTCTCCATATTAGAATACAACCACCAATGCATA
>JARFJB010002389.1:345000-407500 GCA_036346205.1 Vesta saturnalis | reverse complement strand
GCGTGCGTGCGTGCGTGCGTGCGTGCGTGCGTGCGTGCGTGCGTGCGTGCGTGCGTGCGTGCGTGCGTGCTGTGCGTGCGTGCGTGCGTGCGTGCGTGCGTGCGTGCGTGCGTGCGTGCGTGTCGTGCGTGCGTGTGCGTGCGTGCGTGCGTGCGTGCTGCGTGCGTGCGTGCGTGCGTGCGTGCGTGCGTGCGTGCGTGCGTGCGTGCGTGCGTGCGTGCGTGCGTGCGTGCGTGCGTGCGTGCGTGCGTGTGTGTGTGTGTGTGTGTGTGCATAATTGAGTATACAGATAAATCATGATTGCATAGAAAAAAAGAAAACATATTTAAACATGATAGTAATGCATTCCATGCCAATAGTTTATGTAATCTCAAGATTCAAATTATATAAAAGTAATTTTGCGTTAGCAAAATGTTTAAAATATTTGTATTTTAAATGTAAATTTATAGGTACAATATAATTGCTAAATACGAGTAGCAGTAATGAGGTTTTGTGTATTACTTTCTAAATTAGTTAATGATCGGAATGCAATAGCCAGTTTATATACAACCATTCGTAAAACGTGTTTAGTGAGACTACATGTGGATACGTTGTATAAAAAATATTTCAGTTCAACATGTGGTTATTATTAGAACAACTGAAATAAAAAAACATTTCTAAAGTTAAACGCATTGTTTTATATATATATATATATATATATATATATATATATATATATATATATATATATATATATATATTACTTGATATTGCTAGCAAAATGTCGATAACGATTTTTAAAATGTATTATTACTCTTATAGGGTGACGTCATAAAATCAGATCTACAAATAGTTGGTACGTATTCGTGGATTTTAAACTTGTAGTTATTGTTAACTCGCTTATAATAATAAAACCATCGTTCGGCTCCGTGTTACTCGAATCGAGTTCGATTCGAGTAACACGGAGCCGAACAAATCAGTTGGAGAAGGAGAAAACTTGAAAATGGCAAATGAGACTTTGCCAAAACGTCGTTTTTGTACTGGCAGGAGTCAGAAACATCACCAGCAGACGCGAGACAACGCCCGGATAAACAATAGTGTTTCATTTATATATATATATATATATATATATATATATATATATATATATATATATATATATATATACAGTGTGTCCAGTTTAAGATGAAATGCATGGGGATATTGGAAACCGTTAGAGATACGAAGATGGTTAAATGGAGAAAAAGTTGCGTCATTATATGCCCAAGAAGTAACCATGGTTACATGTCAAAAATCCTTCCATTTACTAGACACGGCGTGATAACTGAAAATATGCGTTTTCTAAAATCGCTATATCTTGTTTCTTGCAAGAGATACATCCACGATTTTTGCACGATGGGGTAACAGGTAGCGAGGATTTCAAAATGATTTTGAAAAAATCTAGGCCTACTAGATTTTGAGATAATGCACGCAACTTTCGATTTTATTATGGACGCCATATTGGATTTTGCATTTTGAATTCTTCATAAAAATGCTTTTCAACCATATATCATATGTTTATAATCTGCCAATGAGAAAGTGTCAAATTACACAATTAAATTTATATCAAAGCAACCTTGACATATTATGTATTTTAATTAAATGAAAATTAATCTACAAATTAAACTAACTATTGAGAACAATATTATTGATTATTAACATAAATCATAATAATAAAAGTGACAAAAACAACAAAAATAAAATTTAATATTATACTGAATTTTACTATTAATTAATCAAATGCTCGAATAAACCTTCATTCTCCTGCAAACACCATCTGCATCGAGTTAGCACTGCATCACAAGAGTTCTTATCATCTCGCATTTTTGAATTCTTCATAAAAATGCTTTTCAACCATATATCAGATGTTTATAATCTGCCAATGAGAAAGTGTCAAATTACACAATTAAATTTATATCAAACTAGGCCTTTGCCAATCAACCATCTATTCAATTATTGCAAGAGAATAGTAGGCGCTGACACCTTTGACATGTTTATAAGCAATTGAAATACCATAGTTAGTTACGTTTGTACAAACGTCATTTAATTTGACGTTCTGTTATAAGCCAAAAATGAACTCGTTTTCAAATAGTGAAAAATACGATATGTTAGAATGTTTCATTCTCTGTAGGAGAAATAGTGACAGAGCTGAGGTGGATGTATTTTCATAATTATCCTGAGAGACGCCAACCAGGAAGAAGCATGTTTAGCCGCATACGTGACAATTTAATAAATCATGGTGGTTTCATTAAGGTAAAGAGAAACAGAAATAGTAACGAAAACAATGAAAATCTTGTATTACAAGCTGTAGTTGAAAATGTCCGCTCATCCTTACGTGAAATTGAAAGCAACGTAGGAGTTGCCCGATCAACAGCGGAGTAATATTGAAACGTAATAAATACCATCCTTATCGTGAAAGACCGGTCCAAGGGCTGCGAGAAGGGGATCATGTAAGAAGGATGGAATTTAGTCAATGGTTTATCCAACGATGTAATGAAAATCCAGACTTTACCAAGAATATTTTGTGGTCTGATGAGAGCAGATTCACAAATTGTGGCCTATTTAATAGGAAAAATACCCACTATTGGTCGGACCAAAATCCGCATTTATACCGTGAAACGCGGCAACAGGTGAAGTGGGATTTAATGTCTGGTTAGGTATTGTTGGTACCCATATTATTGGCCCTTTTTATCACGAGAACTTGACCTCTGCTACCTATCTAAACCTGTTGCAAACTCAAATAGCGGAAAGGATAATGGAGCTCCCTCTTGCTACAGTAAGAAATATGATTTTCCAACAGGATGGGGCTCCTGCACATAGTGCCCATATTATTACAGATTTCTAAATATGGAATATCCTAATGGATGGATAGGAAACCAGGGACCAATAAGATGGCCGGCCAGAGCTCCTGATCTCTCTCCATTGATTTCTTTGTGTGGGGCTATTTAAAAACGAAGTTTATTCAAAGTCGTATAACAATGAGGACGAATTACGTGATGCAGTTATCGAAGCTGTTAATAAAATTACCCGGAGATGATAAGGAACTCTTGTGATGCAGTGCTAACTCGATGCAGATGGTGTTTGCAGAAGAATGGAGGTTTATTCGAGCATTTGATTAATTAATAGTAAAATTCAGTATAATATTAAATTTTATTTTTGTTGTTTTTGTCACTTTTATTATTATGATTTATGTTAATAATCAATAATATTGTTCTCAATAGTTAGTTTAATTTGTAGATTAATTTTCATTTAATTAAAATACATAATATGTCAAGGTTGCTTTGATATAAATTTAATTGTGTAATTTGACACTTTCTCATTGGCAGATTATAAACATATGATATATGGTTGAAAAGCATTTTTTATGAAGAATTCAAAAATGCAAAAATCCATTATGGCGTCCATAATAAAATCGAAAGTTGCGTGCATTATCTCAAAATCTAGTAGGCCTAGATTTTTTTCAAAATCATTTTTGAAATCCTCGCTACCTGTTACCCCCATCCTGCAAAAATCGTGGATGAATCTCTTGCAAGAACCTCTTTATTATTAAAAATAATTTCAGAGTTTCCGCCATAATCAATCAGAATGCAGAGACTTAGTCCTCCAATCAGGGCACAGCGGCTGAGCAGCAGGACTAAGGACCAATCAAAAGCCAGAGAGGCGGGTGCACGTACGACCAATCAGCTAAAAGTGGGGCGTGGCCTAACCTTACATCTTCCAATAGAACACTGCTTGTGTAAGCAATTGCCTAACCTCCGAGGGGTATACAGCCAAAAAGGCTGTATACCCTTCAAATATACGCCTCCCACGTGGGCGTATAAAAAAGTGGAGGGGAATGTATCCTAGGGGGCGGGGCTTGTGACCTAAAAAAAGTGGAGGGGGTGGTGCCTGGGTACTAGTCTTTAAGTTACACATAATCCACATTTTAGTACACGTGAAATCTCGCGTCAGCATGATATTAGTGACAGGTCCATCAGAAGAATACTGCGTAAAAATAAGATGCATCCATACCATATCCAGTTGCATCAAGAGTTACTCGAAGATGATTATCCCAGAAGGGTTCCTTTTTGTGAATGGGCTCTACAACAAATCCACAATCAGGCAGATTTCTTTGGTTTTGTGTTCTTTGGAGGCGAAGCCACGTTTCATAAAAATGGACCCGTGAATAGACACAATTTCCATTATTACTCGACAAGTAATCTCCATCTTATAGCAACTCATAGTCAAACTAGGTGGTCTTTTAATTTTTGCGGTGGTATATTTGGAGATCACGTAATTGGACCACATTTTTTCGACGGAATAGTGAATGGTCAGGTTTATTTGGACTTTTTAGAAAATCATTTACCATTACTGTTGGCAAACGCTCCTCTTAACATTCTTCAAAGAATGTGGTTGTTACACGATGGAGCTCCGACACATCACACTAGATTAATTCATAATCATTTTAATACACATTTTCCTGGAAGATGGGTGGGAAGAGGAGGACCCATTGCATGGCCAGCTCGTTCACCAGGGTTAAGTAAAATTGACTTCTTCAAGTGAGGTTATGTGAAAAATCGTGTGTATCAAGTACTTCCAACCACACAAGATGATATGAAGAATAGAATACGAGAAGCATTACAGAGTATTAACTGCAATGCTGTATTGACGACGTTTTCGGTGGACATGAACGTTTATTATGAAATCAATTAATTTTATAAGAATTTTGTCTTAATAACCGATTTTTTTTAAATTTTTTATAATAATTTATCACACTTTTGTTTGTTCACGGGTAACTTATAATAGAAAAAAAATGTCTTTCTGTTATTAAATTGAAAATATCTCAGAAATTAACGATTTTAGCTATGGGGAGTGGTTAATAAAAATGAAAGAACATAAAGCGTATTTTCACTTTTTAAAATAAAATACAGGGTGATTCGTTAGAAAAAATTGACAAAGTCATGTGTTCGAGTTTTGGCTCGCTCTATATTCAATTGGTGCAGTAATAAAGAAATAGCACTTTCTCGTTACACTGTAACAATCTCAAAAAGTTATGCCTGGTCAAAAATATTGTTCGGTTGTTCTGAGAATGATTTTCGTGTACAATTGACCATAACTTTTGAAATACCCTGTGTAACGTAATGAAACCCTATATTGGAAGTATGGGGGAGATGAATATATAGAGTGTCCCATTGGAAAAAAAGTATGTTAAATATATCTTTATAACGAAAGCACCGATGGATGTATTTCTTTATATTTTGGTTACAATTAAACCAAGTTGTGTTAAACTATCAGTAGTTGTGATCTTTATTCCTGCGGATTGGGATCAAAATTCCTAGCCAGACCTACTACCTTGCTGGACGTTTTCCAACATTATTGCAACTGTAGCATATCTCTTATTGTGTCGTAGCCCTTTTCTTGGTCTAACGGCGATATAAAAATAAATCAAGTGGTGCCCTTTTAACCTTCCTGTATCTCTACGCCAGCCACACGCCCACGCATCCAAGTGCCTAATCGACCGACTGAGCTTCCGGTTAAAACCCTATTTATTGTTACGACTCACCTTTTTCCACTTTTGCTACGACCGCACTTTGGACATGTAACAATCAACTGTAGTTCTTCCACGTTCCAGTTCCTTGTACCATCTGTAAATTGTTGCCAAGAAAGGTGCCTGATCGCAAATGTTGTTTTCAAACTTTCTTCGCAGTCTTACGTACCTAAACCTTTCTTAAAGTCATAGCAAATCATTATGCAAAAATGTTCTCGGGTTAATTCCATTTGCACTTGCGAAACTTACAACTATCTTTTCAAATGCTATTTAAGATAAATTAGCAATGACGCGGCAAATGTCAAGTAAAGAGTTGTTCTTACTGAGGCTACATTTTTTGTTTTCCATGGCCTGCCCAATTTCTTCATTCTCAATAATAATGGCTTGCACCTCGTATGTTTAATAAGTGTGGATAAAGCTTCAAATTATAATCTGATTGTAGTTAAATTAATAATTGTTCAGTCTTATCTGCAATAATATTAAAATAACGCATTTTTCTCAGTTTAAAAATGGAAGTTGGTTTTTATACTTATTATTGATCATCAGGGATAAATATAGCCCATTTTTCTTTATTATTACAAAATCAAACTCAAAAACACAATTCGAACAAAGTTATTTTTGCAAAACATAAAAATGTAAAAAAAGTAATTGTATATTTAAGTGAATGCATTGTACACTCATTTTTTTCTAACAAAACCTTCGGTAAATAAAAACTTACGGATTAAAAAAAAGTCAAATTACTCAAACATATTGAGGTAAACGTTTCAATGACATGTATTTTACATAAAAGTAACAAAAAAATAATATAGCGTTATTTATTTTTGTTGTTTTTTTTTATAGTAATCATATTGATACAATTTCATTGTAACACCATTAATTATAAAATAATTTTCACAGTATCCGTCAGTAAATAACAATAATTTTATATAAATGTAATTATAGTTAACAATAAAAAGTTGGAAGCATTATCAATAAAGTCTTCCAATGACAAACATAATTTATAAGTTCGTTACGAAGTTCACTCAAACAAAACATTTTATTTGAAATCGAAATAAAAGCATAACAATTTTTTAGCCACAGTGACAACACACCTTTTACAATACAATATACTGTCAATTGAATGAAGAGATTAAAATCAGTGTTTATACAACGTTAAACACAATGCACATCCTTTGAATGGGTCAGTTTATTTCAATATTCAGTGCTACGAGCATCAAAAGATTAATCAAAATACAAAAAAAATGTCCGCAGATTCATCACATATTAAAAGGCCTATGAACGCGTTTATGGTTTGGTCGAGGATACGCAGAAAACATATTTCCACCAATTATCCGAGACTACATAATTCCGAAATTTCGAAATTATTAGGGGCCGAGTGGAAGTTATTGTCGGAATTAGATAAAAGGCCATTTATTGATGAGGCTAAAAGGTTAAGAAGTCAACATATGCTAGATCATCCTGGTTATAAATACAGACCTAGAAGGAAACCGAAAGGGGATAGGGAACAGTTCAAGAATGGGGGAAGGTTAATTTATAATGGTGTTCCGTATACGGATCCAATTCAGAAAGCTTTAAATCGAGCTTTTTATGGAAGTATGCCCGTTCCAGGTATGTTACAAATTTTATTTGTTTTAAGTTATTTCTTTGAATATGTAAGTTGTGTATCTAAACAATTAAATTTAAAAATTGGATGAATTGTTTAGTAATGTAACGCACAATTAGCTTTGTCTAGATTTGTTAAAGCTCAACTATACTAAGGTAAATGTATAGTCTTGAAACCAGTGTTGGGTAAGATCCATTTATTTAGGATCTAGATACAGATCCAAACACATTTTTAAAAACTGATCTAGATAAAGATCCAAGATCCTTGAAATGGGATCTAGATCTTTTATAAAGATCCGACATTCCTAAAATTGTTTCGAGATTTTTCTAATTATTAATATTATCTCTAATTGCTAGTATTGCTACTGATGAGTAGTACTCCCATTCCCATGATCATTTTTCATGTAATACAAATATTAGTCCGTAAGGTTAAATTATTAAGAAAAATAATATACAAATATAATTTTTATAGGTTTTATTGAAAACTGACATTAATTATTTAACGCACTACAAATTACAAAATTAGTATTAGGTACACATTTACACTTGCAAGTTGCAATGTTAATTGTTAATTTAACTTAACACATAGTTGTTATACAATTATAAGGATAAGGACATTTATCTAAATTATTATAAGTATACATTACATAATTACATTTTATTATCTAATTTTATTTTATTTTGTTTTAAAATTAATAGCATCTCAAATATATCATCACCTAATCTATTCCTACGAGGAGTTAAAATTAGTCCACCATATCCTTTCAACGGGGGCAGATGAAGGAAGTATAGAATTATATTTTAAAAAGATTTCTTTTATAGCAGGGTACATATTTAATTGCTCATAGTTAGTGCTTGTGTCTTTAAAATAATTTGTGCATTCTGAATCAAATGTAATTTGCGATTGAGTATTTATTTTAAAAATCAAAGAATTCGTCCGTGGCAGAGGATTTTTTTTCAGTAAGTGTGAACTGAATTTCTGATTCTGAATTATTAAGATTTTCTTGAAATCCGGAATTGTTAAGTTCACACAATAATTGCGTTTGACAGAATGCTGTTTCATTTTAAAGGGGTAATTTTTAACCACCATAATTTAAATTTTGGGTTAGAAATTGTGGATAACAGGTATGGTCGACTACTAGAATTTTTAATATCCATTATATTAGAGAAACGTCTTGTAAAGCCGTTCAATAAACATTTTCTTAATTTAGAACAAAATGTCAGTTTTGTCATTGCTTCTAAGCTAGCTTTAATTTTGAAAAGTGTTGGCAAAACAGTACCTAACTGACAAGTTTTTCATCTTGTAAAATATCTATTGCAACGGCTATAGGTTTTGTAACAGAAATATATTCGTTTAAAACACAAAATCTGACAGTTGGAACACGTCTAATTTTAATAACTTACAAACATCACTTAATTTTGCTTCAATATTAATTAGTTTAACACATGCGTCATACATGGAATTCCAACGAGTAGGACAAGGAACTTTCAATTTGACACCGCAAACATTTTCTAACTGATCCGACGCCTTAGTTGACCTACTCACTAAATTCCATAAAGAATAAGCTTTCCCAAAAACAGTATCGTACATTTTTTTATACCTTATGTTTCCAAATGCTTTAGTTGCATCTATCGTAATTACAAGGCTGAGTGTATGCGAACAACACTTAAAATGTTCGGGCAAAAGCACGTAAGTACTGTCAGTATCAAAAGCAGGTAATGATTCAACATCTACATCATTTTGATTTTGCAACTCTGTTAATTCAAGATCAAGAATCGCTGAACATGTCTGGAACGAAGACCACCGCATCCAATGGGATAACATACAGGTAGTGGCAAAGGACGAGAATACAACTCGTCGGAAACTCAAAGAAGCCACTTTCATCGCACTAGCAGAAAATCCAATAAGCCAAGCTAGTGTAGAAATGAAACCCATATGGATTCAATAATGCGCGAAGAGCTTAAGCGCAATACACCTGCGCAAGAGGTTACGCAACATGCGCAATAAACTTCTGCGCAACCACGAAAAATAGTTTATATATATATATAAGTTCTAACAATATATATTGGATTACTCAGTGGCTCAGCGGTAAAGGTGTCAGACTAGTAAGTGAAAGGTACCAAGTTCGAATCTGAGAGTAGTCAAGTGCTTGAGAAAATTAGATATAACAAATGAATTCGACTCAAGTGCAAAACAGTCCTTCTCAGGACTAAGCCTGATGACGGAAGCAGAGTCCGCTTCCGAAACGTGCGCTCAAAAGCATAAACTGTGGAAATAGGCCGATCAACTCCACTAATAGGAAACCACAGTTACAAAACACTTATAATACAGAATTAGTAACTGGTACGGCCCCGAAGTCAAACAACTTTTCAGAAAGCTTGAAACATCAATGAACAAGCTAGCACTAGAGGAGAACCATCTAACCTTCTCTGCAAAGCCCGTGATAACAACTTAATACCCACTGGGCTTAACATCAAAACTCCGATACACAGCCGAAAAATATCACTAATCGCAAAGAGAGCTAGCGAAGCGTTAGTCAAAGAACGAATCAAACATCACCGTTTCAGAAAGTACCAGCTCGAACACCAATCCAACGAGATTAGAGAAACCATTCGAAATCGAGTGAACGACAAGACTTTGATAGGATAAATACGGCTACCAGAAGTAAATATTCGAAGACCAAGGCAATTCACAAGGAAATTCAGCAGAATAAACTCGAAAAGCTAATGAAGGAGAAGAAAGAACCAACTAACATCAATCGAAAAACACTGTCATAAACATCTCTAAACGACAGTTGAACGAAAATGAAATGAAGGTTCTGGACAAAGGCTTGAACTATGCGATAACACCGAGGTATATTCCGAAAGTAGATTTAATAACCGCAGTAGAAGCGACAGCTATGAAATTAGATCCTGAAGAAGCCGAAGAATACAGAAGTAAGGTTAGATCAGTCCTGGATTCATCTAGGCGAACTAAACCTAACCTCTCTAACCTAGAAAGGAGAGCGGTCATTTCCTTAAGAATGACCCAACGATCAAAGTTCTCCCGGCAGACAAAGGAAACGCGACTGTGGTAATGGATATGGACACTTACAACAGTAAGGTCCAAGAACTACTAGACGGGGCGAGTACAAACAAATACCGAAAGACCCACACCATCAATCGAAAGACGGATATACCTGACGCTGGCAAAACATAAGGGGGAGTTCTCCGATTACCAGAGAACTAGACTTACCCCACACTACAGCAAACCTCCGCATCTGTACGGCCTACCAAAGATCCACAAGGAAGGAATTCCTCTGAGACCAATTGTGAGCTCGAGAAATTCACCTTGTCACCCATTAGCACACTATCTGCTAGGTATCATCACACCCTTATCGGGAAAAACCGAATCTATGGTCAAGAATACGCAGCACTTCGTGGAAACCATCAGAAACTTCCAACCAAACCACGAAGAAATACTGGTAAGCTTCGACATTGTGAGTCTATTCACAAATGTGCCTACCGATAAGGCACTAACTATCATAAGGGACAAGCTGGAAAAGGATGAAACGTTAGACGAACGCACGCAACTCTCGGTAAACACAATAATGGAACTTCTGACAATATGCATTAGAACTACATATTTCCAGGTAGAAGACAAATTCTACCAACAAGAGTTTGGGATGGCTATAGGTTCCCACTATCACCCATAGTGAGCAATATATATATGGAAGACTTTGAAGACCAAGCGATATCCGAATTCACAGAGAAACCAAGGATATGGCTTAGATACGTGGACGATACCTTCGTAGTTTGGCAACACGGCAAGCATAAGCTAGATGAATTCCTAGATCATCTAAATAGCCGCGCACCCACCATCAAATTCACAATGGAATTGGGGTCGGAACAAAAACTGCCATTCCTGGATGTACTTGTACACAGGAATGACAACACTTTCACGACAAGTGTATACAGGAAACCTACCCACACAGGGAGGTACCTACACTACAACTCCAATCACCACAAAAACGTGAAGTTAGGCGTAGCAAAATGCTTGTACGATAGAGCAAAAACAATATGCTCAGAACAAGAGGACCTGAACAGAGAAAAAGAAAATATCGCTAGAACACTCAAAGAAAATGGCTACCCCGATCTAACACCTAACCTTAACAGGGAAAGGGTAACCGAAAAAGAAGAACCTAAATATACAGCGATAATACCATATATACAAGGTACCTCAGACAAAATACGAAGGATAGGCAGCAAATACAAGATACGCACTGCCTTCAAATCGACCAGAACGCTCAGGGGAATACTAACCAAAACCAAACCATACAATGAAGATCAGAATTCCAAGAACTGTGTATACAACCTACCTTGCGAATGCGGCAGAGCATACATAGGAGAGAGCGAGCAGTAGACCACTCAAAGTGAGAACTCAGGAACACAAGAACAACGTCCGCAAGGGCGAAACTGAAAGATCAAGAATCGCTGAACATGTCTGGAACGAAGACCACCGCATCCAATGGGATAACATACAGATAGTGGCAAAGGACGAGAATACAACTCGTCGGAAACTCAAAGAAGCCACTTTCATCGCACTAGCAGAAAATCCAATAAGCCAAGCTAGTGTAGAAATGAAACCCATATGGATTCCAATAATGCGCGAAGAGCTTAAGCGCAATACACCTGCGCAAGAGGTTACGGCGCAACATGCGCAATAAACTTCTGCGCAACCACGAAAAAATAGTTTAATATATATATAAGTTCTAACAAATATATATTGGATTACTCAGTGGCTCAGCGGTAAAGGTGTCAGACTAGTAAGTGAAAGGTACCAAGTTCGAATCTGAGAGTAGTCAAGTGCTTGAGAAAAATTAGATATAACAAATGAATTCGACTCAAGTGCGAAAACAGTCCTTCTCAGGACTAAGCCTGATGACGGAAGCAGAGTCCGCTTCCGAAACGTCGCGCTCAAAAAGCATAAACTGTGGAAATAGGCCGATCAACTCCACTAATAGGAAACCACGGTTACAAAACACTTATAATACAGAATCTGTTAATTCGCTATCGCTGCTCTTATTACATATAGAAGCAGTAAATACGTTAAAAGCTTTATTAAAGTTGCTTGCGTTATCTGTTACCGTTCCTGAAATTTTATCGAGATTTAATTTGTATTCGTTATGAATTTCACTTATTAATTCCGCAATTCTGTCAAATGTGTGTGCAAATTTAAATCGCCTACAGCTTAATGCAAAAGATTTACGTTGGAAGCTATTACTATCGATAAAGTGTGCAGTAATACCAAGATAACTTTTACTATTGGTGCTCAAAACATCTGCAGTTGTACAGACGTATTTGGTTTTATTTAATTCTTCTATTACAGCACCAATAACTGCTGATTTCTCTTCTTCTAATTTACTCTTGAGCGTTTTTCGGTCACAAGGTTTTTTGCCAGAAAGTCCTTCTACTAACCTAATAAATGCGGGTTTTTCGACTGTACAAATAGGCCTCATCTCTTCAATTATGTAATCTAAGACGAGTTTGTTAACCGAGTTCTTTGTGGTAGAACTGGTAGATCGTTGAAAATATTAGTCTTGTTGAAATTCTTCATTGATAAAATTTCGGTTTTACTTTTTTGTTGTCTTTTCTGCATCGAATTTGCTAAATGTTACTGGATGCTTTCTCTAGGAAAAAAGGAGAAAGTGTATGTTAATTTATAAAATTCAGATTGAAGTCACTTCAAGTTTCAGTCAAAATTTAGATAACACCAATTTTGAAAGCGACTGAATCCCATCTTTTATGAATACAGGTATCATAAATATTTAAAAAGTTTTTGATGCATTAGGGACTTTAAGAAATAAATCTCAACCTTTTGTAAACGTTCTTTACACGAGAAACTAAGTATTTTGCAACAAAAATACTTTACGTAATTCATATAGAATTTAATAAGAAAAATTAAGTCTACAAATCACGTTGTGATATATCAGATGATGTATTTCGTAAGAATCCAATAAATGATACTAAAATTCTGCCAAAACTATATTAATACATACCTTCATATGCCGAATAAAATTTCCTGTTGAAGTCACATGACCTTGTATTTGTGCGGGACAATTTAGACACTGGGTCACTATCTTGTCACATTTTGATAAAATTTTATAAAATTTACCGCTTAAGATTGGCGGAACTTCCATTAATTCAGCTTCGTCACTCATTGTTGATCTAACTAACAATTAACAAATGTGCTTTACTTAAAGTCGTATTCTTAAGAACTGAAGACAAGATTGTTGTTTTCTATACCTCCTTTTGTTCGATTAAATTAGCAACAGGGAATTTCAGTTCCACTTAACTTAAGTACCTACTTTAATGGATGGATGACCCATTGTCATTACTCATTAAGTCATTAGATTAGCACTTAGCTGTCATTACCTGCCTTTGTAGCTTTGGGAAACAAAACAACCGACGGAAATATTAACAAAGGAAATGAATAGTTCTATTATTGGTTATTTCGAATTTAACATGCCTCAGGCAGTAGGTAATTGTGTAAATGTGTATGTATCTCTGTGGGTACGGATGTAACGGTCGTAACGGCGCATAATGTATTTTTAAATATAAAGCTCTGTTGCCTCAAGCCAGTCAAAATTTCACAAAATACCCTTAAAATACATTTTAAAATATTCTAATGGATCTTTGGATTCAAGTACTAAAGATCTGTTAAAATGTGATCTAGATCCAGATACTAGATCCTAGCAGAGCAAAGTATCTTGATCCAGATCATAGATCCGTTTAGTGGATCTAGATCCTACCCAACACTGCTTGAAACTAAAATTTAAAATTTTCGATTACAATAAAAAATTGAGCCATAGATCTTACCCAGTACTTTTCACGTTTGGTAATGCATCTTAAATACAGGGTGGCCAGCCATATTTTTGACCCATTTTGACCTTGAATAACAATGGAATGGGAAAAAATAAATGGTTCGGTTTTCAGAGAAAGGTTTAGATTTTCGGAAAGCGTTTTTTGCCACTATTGCCGATTTGCTACTAAAAATCACCGATTTTCGGGTATAGAACAACATTGTTATTTTAAATGGAACACCGTGTATGTTTTGCAATATTTCTAAAATTCAATCTCTCCCCTTTCAGAAAATGTATAGAGTTATGAATACTTATCTTTTTTGGGTGATTTAATGGTTTAATTTTTCAACTTTGACAACACTGTTTTCAACATCTTCACAATTTTAATAGATATTACTACTCACCAAGATAACTATAAGTGTTATCGAAACGTTTAGATTGTATACTTTAAAATACACCTTTAAAAAACCCAAAAAAGGTAAGTATTTTATTATGTGTGATAATGGTGAAAGTTTGCATTTCGATACTTCAGTTCAACACTGTAACAATTAAAAAAATTAGCTCTTTGGGAATCTTCATTTCAACATTTTAATCAGTTTTGAGTTTATGATATCTTTGTATCATTTCGATAGATCTAAATAAATTTCGAGATATACCACATTCATAACTCACTTACTCTAAATCCCACATTACATCAAGGATAGTTTTGAAAATTTGTTCAATTTATAATTTATGTCACTGACCAGAGTTTGTACACAAAAATATGTGTTAAAATTATGGTTTATTCCAAATTCTTAAAGCATACAATAAAAAAGAAATGTATTTATGAAATACAAACGTTTACTTCATTGATAAGAATAACAAACATAATTGATTTTACGTAAAAAACAACAATAAAATGAAATCATACTACTTCTAAAAATAAACTGAAGATTCGTATTTTTTTTCACTCAACTTATTCTTCATCCTTGTTCAGAACATAATTTTTCCCTATCTCGCTGGACAATTGTGTCAATTTCTGTAACTTTATAGGGTGTTCCACTTTTTTTTGCACTTCTTATTACCATCGCCCATTGTGAAAGCCCGTGAATGAGCCCACCTTTTAAAATACGTTTTTTCAATAGTTGCGTGCATTGAATCGCCTTCATTCTGAGTGTGGCCAACTATTAAAAACCTATGGGTAATCGATTCCAAATTATCGTGGTTTTTTATACAATAAAGGTACATGGCATAGATGAACTCATTTTTGTTTTGGCGGGCACAATTGTCGGGATACAAAATTACGACTTTGTTTTGCTTTACTTCGTTTACTAAGAAATTGTATACGAAACTTCCAATTTCATTTGCCCGCCGCTTTCCAACCATTTCGCTCTATGTGTAACAATAAGCTAGTTATAAGCCAAGTCGCATTTTGTAGTAGAAAGTACTTATGTCTCCACAGGAACATGGAAGGACTGCTTGTAAATCAAAGTAGTGTACGGATACACTTGCATTGTTTAGATCTTTTTGCTGTTCTTCCCTACTTTTATCTTCTATGTTCTTCATATTTCTGAAGCATTTTTTCCTTCTCTTCTTCAGTGCAATTCTTATAGTTGTCACATAGCCCACATTGATCTTTCTCTGGTACGTGGAAATCGATATTGGTTTCTGTATTCACAATTTTGGAATACATAGAATACTTAGCAATTTCTTTGCCTTCTTGTACACATTTGTCTTTGTAAAGCCTATACATCTGAGTCAAGTTCAAACTTCTATCCAAATACACTTTATTAGTTCTGGCTTGACAATAATGTGAACTTATTCTTGGAAAAAATGTTACATGGTTCCTAATATCTTGTAACACAGTTGCACCTATTCTCTTCTACTTTCCATATTCTAGGAACCCACTACCACCTCTCTTATGCATGGTTGTAAATATTGTTCTATTTTAAAAAAAGTTTCGCATACTTGAATTTGGAATGCATCTTTATAAAACATATATTTTAGGTTAAGGTTTTTAGAACGACAACTGTCATTCTTAGGATTAGGATAAGCAGGATCTATAAACGATAGACACCTATTCAAAAAATTTCTTTGTAGATTTACGTCTCCCAGTCTTCAGTATGAAAAAAAATTTCTTTCCGTTCCTCAGCAGTAAATTTTGAATAACATTTTAGTTTACAACTGTCTTTACAAGGCTCCTTCTTTTTTTCCGCGCATTTTTTTACCCGTTGATGACAAGTACTCAAATTCGAATTTTCGTTTAATTTTTTGTCCAGCTTACTGGTGCCCTAATCCGCTTTCTTGTAAGTTTTTCCTTTTTCTTACCCATGACATCCTTTTTATGGTCAATTTCAGATATCTGCTGCACAATATGTTCATCATTCGATGAACTACTGCTACTTGGAATAGAGATCCGATCCGCCACTGAATCATCACTATCGAAATCCGGTTGATTAATATCTAATTCAGTTGTCGATGTTTCACTTTCATAATACTAAACGCATGTATGCATTACAAGAAAAAACCTGTACATCTTATTGTAACAACTTTCTCTGTAGATGCAATCTCGTAATCTATTGGCGGAAATAAATTAGAATCATTGCCAAAAGTAAGTAAATTAACGGCAAAATCACTGTGCGAACACGAAGGTACACCAGCGTCACTACTTGCTGTACGGTTTTTAGAAATATTTAGCTTGAAAAAAGAAAAAATTAGATAATTTTAGGTTAAGTTTATCAAAGCAACAAATAAACCAAAATATATGAAAAAACATACCACAGTTTCATTCTGGTCTGTATTAAAGGCAAGAATGCTTAGATTTGCTAATAATTTTCCTCTTTCTTCCATTCTTTATCCACTAAAATATTTAAAGAAGTTTCCACAATCAACACAACAAATAGGTTAGGTGCGAAACTATCCTGTTTAACACCGTAACAATTCAGTTGTTACATACTTGAAATGTTACATCTTAAAAAATAGTTATAAATGCATGTTCAACAAAGTAACAACTCAGTTGTTACACTTTAGAATTTTACAAATGAGCAGAAAATGATATCACAAACAAAGTTTGTGCCATCTATGAACTTTAGTGTAAATTAACATCGTTGCAGATGTAGAAATTGTATAAACATCACAGTATCTCATGTTGGGTTTAACTCAAAAACTTAATTTTTGGATTTGTTACAGTGTTGAACTGGAGTATCGATTTTCATATAACATAGTTATGATTATTAGAAAAAATAATGGATTTATAGTCCTTCGAAGTAGTTGACTGTATATCGATTAAAAATACTATTTAATGCTATTTTGAAAAGTCTCCTGTGACAACAAAGTTGTTATGTTTAGTAAGCCCTGATACCAGTCATTGTTGACAAGTTGTTTCAAGCAAGTGATGCAAATTATTTTCATTGAGCGAAAAAGGAGAGTGTGGTATCATGTTAGCCGAAACCAAATTAATAAAACAGACCCAGAAAAGATTTAGAAATACGTTTAAAAAAAGATCCACCTACAAAAAATTCAATTAAAAGTTGCAATAGAAAATTTTGGAATGCACATCTTTAATCCGTAAAAGAGAACAGCACACAATGAGAATTTGCTAAGTAACACGTTACAAATTTTGGAGATAACTCGGAAAGATCTGCAGTATAAGAAATTATGAAAAAGGAGCTTAAATTAAATCCATACAAAATTCAGTATTTACAAGGGATAAAGGTAACTGATTATCCAAAACGGGCAGAATTTTGCCAAAGGATTCAAACTTTAAAATGCAGTTCAATCACATCTAAATATGCTTCGTTAGAGTAATAACTGCATACTAAGTACTCGAAAAACCATTCAGGCTTTGTAAAAATAAATAAACTGTGCTATTTAATGACAGCTTGGCGACATGGAATCATGACACGAGGCATCTTCTGTGTCATGATGGTGGCGACGCGCAATCAAAGCCTTCTGTGAAAAACAATACTTTCGAATTTTCAAGCTTAAAGAAACTATTAATTTAAAGTTGCGATACATCATTGAAAAACTCTTGAAGAGCTTTTTCGAAAAATCCAATGTGATGTAGGTAAGAAAATAAAAAGTTTATATAAATATCTCGAAAACAAATGAAGCTAGAACGTTACTTATTAAATTCCTGTCACAAAAGTGCCTTAATATTATTGTATTAATCACCAAATGATAATATCACTCATTTACGAGCTACCGTCAAAACTTAAAGATGCACCATTATAGTTTTTTTCCATTATCTCAAGAACCACAAAAGATAAAGTCCTAAGGCAGATATAAATTTGTATAAAGTTTTCTAAAACTATCCTAGTTTAATTAATCCTGTAGCTAAAATGGTTTCCGACATAGCAATACATGTAAGCAAAGTTTGGGGCATATTGAATATCGAAAAAGAAATAAAAATATGCAAGAAATATTATGGTTAAAGGTTTAAAACGTTTTGTTTTTGGGGTGGGTTGGGTCTTATTAGAGGATCTTAGAATTCGTTTCTGAATGTACAGGGTATCTCAAAATTGTGGAGCACATGAAACACGGTGTCCATTATTCGACGTTTGGGCCTCTGCGATCAAATTAGTGGTAAATTTTAGTAGAGTTTACCTCACTTAAACGTTAAGGTTTTCGATTTATTTTTTGTTTTGGGAAAATACAGGAAAAATTTTATTGATGTATTTTCCAAGTGTTTTTTTTTTTACTATTTTTTATACTGAAGCGCACTAATTAATTAAAGTACATCTTCTAAAGTAACTGGCTTATACAGGCCGTTCTAAAGTTGAGATAGAATAATTACGAGTTTTGAGACGCAATAACTTGTTTAAACCAAGTTGTGTTAAACTATCAGTAGCTGTTTTCTTTATTCCTGCGGACTGGGATCAAAATTCCTAGCCAGACCTACTACCTTTATGCACGTGTTCCAACATTATTGCAACTGTAGCATATCACTTATTGTATTGTAGCCTTTTTCTTGGTCTAACGGCGATATAAAAATAGATCGAGTAGTGCCCTTTTACCCTTCCGGTATCTCTACGCCAGCCATACGCCCACGCATCCAAGTACCTAACCGACCGGCTGAGCTTCCGGCTAAATCCCTATTTATTGATAGGACACCTTTTTCTACGACCGCATTTCGAGCATGTAACAATCAATTGTAGTTCTTCCACGTTCCAATTCCTTGTACCATCTGTAAATTGTTGCCAAGAAAGGGGTCTGATCGCCAAATGTTAATTTCAAACTTTCTTCGCAGTCATACGTACCCAAACCTTTCTTAAAGTCATAATAAATCATTATGGGAAAATGTTCTCGGGTTAATTCCATTTTTTCACTGCACTTGCGAACCTTTAAACTATCTTTTTCAAATGCTATTTAAGATAAATTAGCAATGACGCTGCAAATGTCAAGTAAAGAGTTGTTCTTACTGAGGCTACATTTTGTGTTTTCCATGGCCTGCCTAAGAAATAAAAATACATATGGAATATTATGGTCAAAGGTTTAAAAAACGTTTTGTTTTTGGGATGGGTAGGGACTTATTAGAGGTACACTGTAGAATTCGTTTTTGAATGTACAGGGGTGTCTCAAAATTGTGGAGCATATGAAACACGGTGTCCATTATTTGACTCTTGGGCCTCAGCGATCAAATTAGTGGTAAATTTTAATAGAGTTTACCTTACTTAAGCGTTAAGGTTTTCTCACTGTTTTTTATACTGAATCGCACTAATTAATTAAAGTATATCTTCTAAAGTAGCTGACTTATACAGGGCGTTCCAAAGTTGAGATTGAATAATTACGAGTTTTGAGGCGCAATAACTTGTTTAATTTAAATGAAACCGATAAATATCAGATTTAGTTCCCTTTCGAACTGTGTTTTGCTATACCTAACTTTTCCTATTTTCATAAAATTTTTAAAATAGAGATTTATTTTTTTCTTAAACTCAACATTCACACAGTAGTCTTTGCCATTTTGACAAATGCTGTTACTTGTGTTTATTTGCCAATTATTTAAACGCATTCCTTTAAGCGTTACTATTGAATAAGCTAGAATTTTGTTACCATAATTGAAAATGAAAGTATATTGTAAAGAAGAACGAATTTCATCACACTTATTCTCGGAACGCGTTCTTAAAATAGATTGTTGGCATCTCTCGTATACGCAAAAAGATATCCTAATAGAAATCACTCAAATTTGGCAACCCTCTAAAGATTGTTAATCAAATTTAAATAAACTGGGAGTGTTCAGTACAACGAAATCCTTGTAAGAAATACCTTTACAACAAATGAAGATAGAGTTCGACGTGATTGATTCAGAAATCCTGAAAGTCAAATTGCCCATAATTACAATATTAGTCAGGCAAGCCATTCTAGGATACTTAATAAGCATAATTACTATTAGTGTAAGGTTCATCTTCATCTAAACTAACCGAAACCGTTTTCAATACACGCAGTAGAATTTAAACAAAGTAACAGAGGATTAAAGCTTTTGTAGTTGTAATTGCGTACTGTTTTCGAGGAAAACTTATATGAGTTATATGGGACTAGGTTTCACGATTTTTTGGTTAATCAGGTTCCATTTTATAAGAAGATATACCTTTAGATATAAGAACAACTATGTGTTTTGAAATGGACGGAACTCCGCCGCCACATTTCAACACTTTCAAAGGAAGGCGTAGACTAACGGAGTGGGCTACAAAATTTGACTGGGCCGTTTCTTTTACTGTGGGGATACGTTAAGGGAATTTATAATTCACCTCCGACAACACCAGGTAATAAGAAAGAATGCATAGAGAACCCTTCCGAAACGTAAGTCTGTGTTTACTGGCACTTTGAACACTTATTATAACTATGTTGTAATGTTTGCCATTCTGTTAGTTTTTACTATGTAAATCATTAAAGTAGAAAGTAGCAATTAACTTACGATATTTTTAACAAAATTTCATTATCGTTTAGGACCATTAAATTTGACTTTATGGTTAATGCGGGTTGGCCGTGTTGTAGAGTAACAGTAACAGTACAAAAGTACTTTCAAGACATGACATAATATGAGTAGAAGTGAGGCACCATTTTTCATTTTTATGGCATGACCTCTGGGTCACCTTAACTTTCACTTTTTTTATATGCCCACGTGAGGATCGTATTTTTTCACCTGAGAATAAAAAGATTTAATCTGTTATTAATTAGGCCCCGTTTTTATCAAAGGAGATTGCATAATTATTATTAAAATTATTATTACATTTCTTTTAATCCCATCTACAGATTGTGCCTAATTTATTTATGCATTGGGGGTTGCATTCTGATAAAGGGTCCTATTCTTGTAAGACGGGAATCTGTTCGCGGGCTTCTTAATCTGTGTTTATTATTATTAAACAGTTATACAACTTCCTTATGAATGAAAAGTAGCAATTAGCCGTCGACATCGTGTTACTTAATGTGTTTACAAATATTTTAAAATTTTGCTGCTGCAAAAAATACATTAAGGACTAAATATTAGGTGAAATAATAATCATTTCTACTCTAGTGCTTTTTTATACAGGCAGATTCTCTATCTGAGCGGTCAGCACCTTTACATCCGAAAAATTATACCTGATTTATTTGTATGTTCAATTACACACACGCACGCACACACGCAAGCACGCACGCATGCATTCACATGCACGCACGCACGCACACACACACACACACACACACACACACACACACACACACAAATTACCTTTAAATAAATAAATGAGCGGCAATTAAGTAAGAAGGCAATTAGTCATTATAAATTAGATATATATCAAACTATTTTTGTTAATGCGCCATGCGCGTGCTAGTTTTTAGTAAATATTTAAAAGACAACAACAAACAGGATTATCTTGATGTTAAAAGATAAGCATGATAAAGCAGGGTAGAGTATACCTATGATTGCAGATTTTTTTTACCGAAAATTTTCTTGATCATGCACGCGTCTCTCTTGATGCGGAACTCTTAATTAAAACAACTAAACCACTAAAACGCTTTATTTATCAGAGTAGAATGGTTGAAAAACAAGCACTATACAGTAATTTGATTATCGCATCAATTATATCTAAACATGTAGTGAAAAACTTATTTACAAAATCAAGCAAGACTAGATTAATAAATGCATAGTTTTTAGGATATATCGCCGGCTTGAGCGGCTGCAGAGATAGTTGGTCGAGGGTGACGTCGCACTGGAGCGGCACGAAATGAGGCCCGTTTAATATTGTACGTGTATGCATTTCAAAATTACTTTATTCATTATTACATACACATATTTAAAACATATTAAAAGCGTCTTTACTCGCGCTCGAGTATTAACCTAACCACACTCTAATATCTTCCCTAGGGGTATGTTTATAAATGTCTTTAGCAAATATTATGTCTAGAACATAAATATTCAGCAAAAGTGCGATGTAAAGACGCTTGTTTTAAATATGTGTATGTAATAATGAATAAAGTAATTTTGAAATGCATACACTTACAATATTAGACGGACCCTCATCCCGTGCCGCTCCAGTGCGACGTTCGCCCTCGACGAACTATTTCTGTTGTCGCTCAAGCCGGCGATATATCCTAAAAACTATGCATTTATTAATCTAGTCTTGCTTGATTTTGTAAATAAGTTTTCACTACATGTTTAGTTATAATTGATGCGATAATGAAATTACTGTATAAAGCTTGTTTCAAGAATCTCTGTAAATAAAGCGTTAGTGGTTGTTTAATTAAGGTCCTCATCAAGTGAGACCGTGCATGATCAACGTCTATTCGGAAAATTTTCGGAAAAAAATCTGCAATCATGTATATTACTGCTTTATCATGCTTATCTTTTAACATCAAATAATCCTGTTAAGTGTCTGATTGTCTTAACAATAAATTTGCCATGTATATCAAATGAACGCGCATGCATTAATCAATATTATGTATGTCTTAGTATTTGTATGTTATAATTTTACATGAAAATTACAATCAGTATTATGCTAAAAGCGGCTAATTTAAATATCTAAGTTAATACTTATTATTTCATAGTGAAAATGCAGAATAAACATTAAACATTAATACGTTAAGACGTGTGCGTACAACACAGATTACTAATTTCTGCATTTTCATTAAGTGTTGTCTGATTATATTACGTCTAGAAAGAATTACCATCTTAATTTATAGCCCTAGTGAAGTGCAAATTTGATTAAAAATGTTTATTATATAATTATCTCTATAATGGACCTAATTACATGAAATATTAATTTTTCGAAAAATTTACAGATCACTATTAAAGTGCATTCATAACAACGATTACGTTCGCGCAGGCCATGCTCTTTGCATTATGTTCGTGATTACTCGTACAGGACTGATATTACCATTCTTAACGTTCAATTATGTCACCAAACCCAGAAATTTTAAAATATTTTATTTATTTGAATTACATATGAACAGTAATAGTTTAAACATCTATAAAATAAAAAATAATCATGTTGACAAGTAATAAATTTTATATTTGAATTACAAATGAACACAACAGTTTAATCGTTTATGAAAATCAAAAAAGTATAAGTTCGATTTTTATGAGCTTTAAAATTCACACAGGACACAAAATGATTCACTGTCGTTTTGTTGCAATAATTGTAATAAACTTAAATTAACAAGGACGTATGTAAATTAATAACAGAAATAAATAATTAATTAGTGTAATACATGATAATAAACGGAACGCGCTTTTGGTGGCGACACCACTGACATGCCGCGCTTAAGAGACGAAGTTGGACGAATGCGCATCCAACGTTCAGGCATTCTTTGGCCGCGCGGACTGTTACTTTGTTTAAATTCTACTGCGTGTATTGAAATGGTTTCGGTTAGTTCTAGATGAAGATGAACCTTACACTAATAGTAATTATGCTTATTAAGTATCCTAGAATGGCTTGCCTGACTAATATTGTAATTATCGGCAATTTGACAAACTCTATCTTCATTTGTTGTAAAGGTATTTCTTACAGGGATTTTGTTGTACTGAACAATCCCAGTTTATTTAAATTGGATTAACAATCTTTAGAGGGTTGCCAAATTTGGGTGATTTCTATTAGGATATCGTTTTGCGTATACGGGAGATACCAGCAATCTATTTTGGGAACGCGTTCCGAGAATAAATATGATGAAATTCGTTCTTCTTTGTAATATACTTTCATTTTCAATTATGGTAACAAAATTCTAACTTATTCAATAGCAACGCTTAAAGGAATGCGTTTAAATAACTGGCAAATAAACACAAGTAACAGCATTTGTCAAAATGACAAAAACTACTGTGTGAATGTTGAGTTTGAAAAAAAAATAAATCTTTATTTTGAAAATTGAAATTTTTTATGAAAATGTGAAAAGTTAGGTATAGCAAAACTCAGTTCGAATGGGAATTAAATTTGATATTTATCGGTGACATAATATACAGTGTTAAACAAGTTATTGTGCCTCAAAACTCGTAATTATTCAATCTCAACTTTGGAACGCCCTGTATAAGTCAGCTACTTTAGAAGATATACTTAATTAATTAGTGCGCTTCAGTATAAAAAATAGTGAGAAACCTTAACGTTTAAGTAAGGTAAACTCTATTAAAAATTATCACTAATTTGATCGCTGAGACCCAAGAGTCAAATAATGGACACCGTGTTTCATATGCTCCACAATTTTGAGATACTCCTGTACATTCAGAAACGAATTCTAAAGTGTACCTCTAATAAGTCCCTACCCATCCCAAAAACAAAACGTTTTTTAAACCTTTGACCATAATATTCCATGTGTATTTTTATTTCTTAGGCAGGTCATGGAAAACACACAACGTAGCCTCAGTAAGAATAACTCTTTACTTGACAGTTGCAGCGTCATTGCTAATTTATATTAAATAGCATTTGAAACAGATTGTTTTAAGTTTCGCAAGTGTAGTGAAAAAGTGGAATTAACCCGAGAACATTTTCGCATAATGATTTATTATGACTTTAAGAAAGGTTTGGGTACGTATGACTGCGAAGAAAGTTTGAAATTAACATTTGGCGATCAGACCCCTTTCTAAACTCCTTTTTTGGCTGAGGTATTTTCTCCTAAGACGGCTGCTAAGGTTGTTTCGGCGACCCCTACATCAAACTTCCCCGAAGATAACCGATTCTACCCGAACATCGACTAGTGCCCCCACAAGACCCAAGGCCAGCAGCATTCTCGGTTCTTGCGCGTTTCGCTCCTTGAAGTGTAACCGTAGTCGAGTGAGCATTATTATAATGTATTCTCCTGTTTATGAGCCTACAGCAGCGGACATTAGAGGTTTTACTGACTTATTAATAAACTATTACAACATAACCGTTCAAGATGATGATGGAAACGAAGACGAGGATGAGCTTAATGTATCTCACATCCAAGGTGATGGTGATGATTCACAGAAGAGGAAGAAGAGCGATGAGGTGGAGGAGAAGGACGAGTCTCAAAACCATGATGACAATAGCGACGAATCACGGTTCAAGAAGAAAACGAAGACCGATAAAGAATGTGAATAAATAAATGATGTATTGTTGTTTATAATAATAATATATTTTCAAACGCTAAGCTTTAATTCAATTTTTATTAATAAACTTGTTTTTCCTAACGGTGTTTGAACCTGCACTAACAATGGCTGCAGTTAATTCGAAAGGGCGTTTAGATGGGTAACTGCAATAAGTGGAAGATTGGCTTTCTTTTGCACTCTGTAAGTTAAATAATACTGCTATTTTTTGAATTGAGAGCTGATTTTGTATGATTAAGTTAAATCAGGTTGGTATTTTTGAATTGTGGTTAGTTAGTTTTAGCAAAGTGTAAGTTAGTCCAATCGGTAGCTAGTTTTCGTAGGCTGTAAGTTATGATTTGCTTGATTGAGATTGATTTGGTTGATTGATTGATCGATTGAGATTGATCTGATTGTTTGATTTGATCGAACGTGATTTGTTTGGAATTGATCTGCTCAATTGATTTGATTAATTTGATGTGATTAATTGATTTGTATGTTTTGAGAAAGAGACGATAGAGACGAGGGAGAGGCGAACACGACCAACCTCTATTACAGAAAACATTCATTAGTCTTTACACCACTAGATGGCACCACAAACAACCCTAGAAATATACCGCTAGGCGCCGCCGCCTCTATTATAGAAAACATTCGCTAGTTTAAAAATATACCACTAGATGGTGCCACAAACGAAACCCTAATTAGTTCTAGAAATAAAACGCTAGGCGGTGCCACCTTTATTACAGAAATATTCAATAGTCCATATGCAACTAGATGGCTACACAAATTCAAATTTCGCAACAAGTGGGGTAATACTATTTCCAACCAGCGTGGCGCCAAGGCAGGGATGTGAAGGTCCGAAAGCAGGTTGTGCATCCCTACACCTGTCTTACAAGTTAGCATTAGGACCCTTATTAGAATACAAGTTCAAATTTCTCGCAATAAGCAATCAGAATATAAACACTAAAATACAAATTCAAATTTCCCGGCAAGGGACCAGGGACTAAGACCCGAAAACAAGTTTCGAAGCCCTATATCTGTCTTACAAGTTACCATTAGGCTGTCTTACAATCTCGGTTATGTTCGGGGAGGGTTGGAGTGGGGATCGCCGAAACAGCCTTCGCCGAAAGCCTCGCGTCGCCAAATTTTACTTATATGATGTATTTCTAAACTAGAGAATATTTTCCATAATAGACGTTGATCTCTCTCTCTCTCTCGCCCTCCCCCCTAGCCTCTCCTCGTCTCTATCGTCTCTCGCTGGTTTCTTGCGTTACAAGATTACACGCTAAAGGGGTAGAATTTGTACACGATGCTTACGTCATCCCCAAGACACTTCTGTCGGAACAATCCTACGTGGATATAAAATTAACGCTTCCCTCCACCAAGAATATTCTTCTCAATATTCATAGCAAGCTGGCAACCGATAACTTTTACCGTCGCCAGAGCTCTACATAGTTTCTTGAAAGAATAATACTATTTACTATTAACTTCTCACCCAACTGTTATCCGATAATAATCACAAACTTATTAAACCCACACTATGTTTATTTAAAACGTTTAATGAAGCCGTTCACAACTATTCTTTCCTTACATAATATCAGTGCATCGGGAAAACTACACACAAAAGAATTAAATTGTAGCTTACGAATTCCCAAGTGTAGCGAGGTAGCAACCCCTCCTACTATGATTCCACAACAGGTTCTTTAGAATCACACGACATAAGGGTGGTTTACATCATTCACAATCTATCGGTTGCGGTTCACTCCCACCTTAGTCTACTCAAAGCTGGACGCTCATTGCCTTTCAGCGACTTCTAGCAGATTCGCTATCTTTCATTTCAAGAACCCTAGCCAAAATTAAATATTCATTTAATTCTCCCAGTAGAAGCAAAAAAATTTCCGTGTATACGAAGTACACGGAAGTACACTTTCTTGCATCATCTTAAAACATATTTACATGTAACCCAATATATTTCTCGTCGAATCCACTACTTTAAGAAATCAAATCAAATTAACGCGCTGTAAAATATATATTAGCTTCACTTCCAATCCTTATCTACAATAAATTCTAAGTAGTGCGTCGCTTAATTAGATTTCCCCTGACTTAAGAGCTCCATGCGATCTTGCGCAATAAAATGATTCTTGATGACGCAATTTCCTCTTAATTACCTAATTAACAAATCAAAACTCAACTAATACTAGGATTATCCGATCTACACTAAAATAAAAATTACTTACCTTAATTCCCTTACTACCTTAAAACATAAACAAGCGTAAACCAATGTTACTAATATATGCGGCATACATAATCGCAAATTCTAAACCTCAATTTATTTAAAGCAACAAAAAAATAATCTTTAAATTGAATATGTAATAATTTACTGCAACTTCCAATAAATCCTGCAAGGCCAACTCCATCCCATTTTTATGATATTCTACACCCGATGATAACTGATTATGCAACCAATTTTTCAAGACAATCCGGATCCCGATAAGTTGATTCTGGCTTATTTGCTAGTATTGTAACTTGCCATGAAACTTTGGTACATTATTGAAATCCAGTAAAACAAAGTAAAAAAACAAACAATGCAGCATCTACTTCCAAAGTTTTTACGTCTGAAGCTCATAGTCCCGTGTTGTGGGACCAAGCCCAGATTGCTGCATTTCGCAAATAATCTGAAGAATTATGGACAATAACACATTAACTACGTTGCGAAAATAATAATTAAAGAAAAATAAATTTTGGCACTGAAAAAGAAAGTGTTTGGTGTTTGATCAAAACAATTTTAGGTAACTTTGTCACTGTAAGAGTAAAAATTATTTTTTTTATAAGCAACAAAACAATAGTTTAATCTTAGTTAAGTTTTGGTAATATAATGAACTATTCTTTATCTGGCTTTTTTATCTTTTCAGAAAGCTTCACTGCATTTCCAACACTACCTCCACTTCAAGAAAATAAACAATTACCAACCCTTCACACAAAAATTGCTCCGTTATCTACATATGCGCTTCAAGATACAGTTGCCTCAACAGTCAGTTTTCCTCAACTACGACAACACGATTTAATTGACGACAACAGCCCTGAAATCTTGCAGCTTCACTACGACAAATTAGAACAAGAAAAACTATCACTTCCATCTTACACAAGTTTAGCGGGCAGTCTTCAACATAGAGCATTAATGCGAGCTGCATCGATATATGCATCGGCATGTAATGAAATTGCATCAACATCTACACCGTCTCTATATTACAAAACTCTATAATGTTAATTATTAAAGGCTAATAGGTTACTTGAAGTACCAGCAACAATCATAGCGTTTAATATAATAACAACCAATTTACATAGGTAATAGGTGTATCATTTACAGAATAGTTAATCTATAGTTGTTCCACCCTCACTGTATCAATAGTTCGATTGTGTATACCCAATATACATAATGGAAACAATGAACGTAAACGTGCAATTGTATGTACATTGTCACCCACTATACATACATTACAATGATGAAATAACAATATGTTCCCGGAAATTATTGCGATCCTATAAATATTATGTAACTATTCCCTCAACTGTGATAAAATTAAATCGTTACGTTTTAAAATGAAACTTTTATCTATTTAATGAAAATTCATATAACTCTATATATCAGTTGCAATGTTGTACATAGAAACGTAGTAAAGTGCACTTATTAGGTTTCAATAATTACAAAACGAAATGGGTTGTTTGCAGACAATTCTGATTTAATCGGTAACGTTTTCTTCAGCAACGACTGGTGATTACCTGAAAGGTTTCTGATTTACTGTCTGAAATTGAAACTTGTCATCTAACTGGAAACAGCAATTATAGAATTTAATTTACTTCAGAAATTAATTGTTGATTTTATATTGTTAACTGGGATGTCGTAATTTATTTGAAATGTATAGTATATTGTTGAACTTTTCAATTTAAAGATGTTTTTTAATTACATTTTGTTAAAAAGATAACAATTTTACGGTTCTAGATTTTCAATAATAATTAAGGATACTTTTTTTTAGTGGAATAAACAGTACACTTTTTCATATAAGTAACAACGTTCACATGCACATTTGTAAAGACACTTTTAATTATAAATAATCCTACAACATATTTGCGTTAAAAAAACAAACAAAACATAATAAATTGCAAAAACAACAATGTTGCAAAATATACAGATATAAGGAATTTAATTTAACAGTGTACTTTTTCATGTAACAGCATTCACGTGCACATATACTTTTAATTGTACTACAATACACAATCCTAAAACTTCTTTGCGTTAAGAAAAAAAAACGTAAACTATCTAGTAAAACAAGAACTTTGCAAAATGTACGATTTCAAGGAACTTAATTAACAGTACACCTTTTCATAAGTAACAGCGGTAACAAAACCTAAATCAGTAAAACAACATTGTTGTAAAATATTCAATTAAAGGAAACTAATTAAATAGTATACATTTTCACATAAGTAACAGCGTTCACATACACATATGTAGGGGAGGGTGGCCCAAAATGATCCCCCTAAGCTACAAATGTCTGTAAAAAGCAAAGTATACAAGAAAACAAGTTCAAATATACTTTTTTGGAATGTCGGTAGACTTAAATACTCAAATATTGCCTTACCAACATTTTGGTATAATAGGTAAGTAAGCAATTTTTTTAGGGCAGTAATGTAGATGTTTGCTAAAGGATCGTTTTACCCTGATAGGTTGGGCAAAATGATCCCCTAAAGTAATGCAAAATGATCCCTGTTCTAGATGCATTTTACGAGTTTTTTCGTAATAAAACAACCAATTGATGACAACCAAAATTACTTTTTTCTACAAACATCAAAAAATGACGAGGTTCGCGCATTAATAACAATATGCGAAATGACACTTCTTTTGATTTTCCTACGTTACCATAACAACGTGCGCAAAATAGTGTGCGAAATACATATTTCGAGCACTGCATATAAACTCTATGAGATTATTGTATTTTAACTTTTGTGGTCCTCAAGCCAAGAAAAAAATTATTTAAAACAATTTTAAGGGATATACATATTTTGATGGTTGTAGAAAAAATTTTAACTCGGCTGCGCCTCTTTAAAGAATTCAATTCTCGATCACCACAGTAGCATTTCGCGCACTAGATACAAAAATAACTATATTTAGCTAAACCAGAAGACATTAGCCCTGCTGTTCTCCTCGACAAGACTATATACTTGTGCTCCTTCGGGTCATAATGACCCGAACTTCTGAAATATGAATTAAAACCAAAATAACAATTTTTATACATTTATTAACTTTATTTTTCTAATGCAATGTTTTTTATATGAAACGTGAAACATACAATAAATTCAACCAAATTTAAATAAAAAAGAAAACGGAATAAAAGATGTCTAATAATTGATATGATCCACTACTTCTTACAGTCGGGACAATAATAGGTCACGTGTTCTTTACACAAATATTTTTTACACTTAATGCAGGTCATATTAGTTTTGTTATCACATTTAGAAGGTTAAAATTTGCAGCGTGGCTCGTTTGTTTTTGTTGCTAGTTCCTGGAAGAGATGCGGTAGAATTTTCCACCAATGGTTGTTGAATAGCTCTTACAATTGCAGCTGCTTGTTCATTACGGGGAAGATGTTTTCTGGACAAAATGTAAGGATTTACCAATTGTTTGCCCAGTTGTTCCAAAAACAGTCTTCTTTTGAACAAAACATTTTTATTCCAATCTGGATTTATTTCGCGCCATAAGGCGAAAGCATTATAGGTACTGGTATCTAAAATGTTGTAAAATAAGGTTATGGGCCATCGATTTGTTTTTCGTTTGCATGTGTATGCACCGATTAGCTGATCTAATGTATCAACTGCTCCTTTGGTAGAATTATAATCAAATATAATTTGTGGTTTTTTGTCTTCTCTGTCGCTTATTTGTTTCTGGTTATGAAACGTACTCATTAGAATGACCTTCTTGTATTTTTTTTTAATATAAAACACAACTGCGGCATCTTTAGTAAAATAAAATTTGGAACTATGCACAAAGTTGTTTACTTCCATGATAGATAGCTCAGGCTTGCTTTTCCTGACAGTCCCTAACATAGTAAGATTTCTTTTGAGAAGCATTTGACCCAATTTATACAATGTAAAGAAATTGTCACAAGTCACGTTCTGACCTCTTAGTCCATAAGTAATGTCCAAAACTACTCTCAGCTCCTGGTCCTTCTCAGGTTTTCCCCCAGGTGGTTTTCCCGTATATACTTGAACTTCTAAAGCATAAGAATCTGCACTATCACAAAGCGTCCATATTTTGATGCCATATTTGCTGGCTTGCTTGGTATATACTGCTTGAATAGACAACGACCTCTAAATGCAACCAACTGCTCGTCCACAGTTACGTTTTGCCCAAGATTGTACAATTTTGGTAGTATTTCAGCCCATTTGTCACAAAAATCTCTAATAGAAGTCAACTTATCCCATAGCCTTTTTCTTGACGTCCTTATTTATTATCAAACCGTAACACGCGTGATATATAATAAAATCGTTTCAACGACGTTGTTGCGCGAAAAAGAGGTCTGCCTGTTTTTGCATTCCACAAGCTTCTGGTAGATTCATCATGCGATCTGTAAACTCCTCCTAACAGTAACAAATCTGTGTACGTCTGCAACGTAATGTCATCTAATTCTTGCCACTTGTCACCGTACACTCTACGACCTTCAATGTTAGTGATTTTCAAAATTATATTTTCCAGAGAACTATTGAAAAATAGCTGAAATGTAGATTTTACGTCCTGGACTCGTGCATTACTGTATCTAGTTGGACCTGGAGCGACTTTTATGATATTTGCACTAGCTGCACGCCCTAATTGAGGAAATGGATCTAACATCCAAGTTATGGCATTACCTATAGATTGAACCGATTGAGCAGGAATTGCGTAGGATTTGTCCGTCCAGCATCGTCGAAAAAATCATCGTCTGATTGTTCATAATCATTATCTTCACTGATATGATCTTCCTCTTCAGAAGCTTCATCGTCACTAATGTCACTCAAATTATCAATAAGTTTTTCTAAGTCTTCACCACTAAGATATTTTTTTGCCATTATTGTTGTTTCAGCACTTTAGAACTAGTAGTACGTACAACAAACCGCACTTTATTCTGCAACATAACAAACAAAACTGTCGGTTGCATACTGCGATATGATATTTATACCTGCTGCAAGGTGCAAGTCTGTTCCTGTTTCGACTTGCACACGCGGCTACAGACCTGCCGAAAATGATGTAGTAACTCGCATAGAGGTAAATTTGAACAAGCATGTGATGATATGCATATTATCTATCCTCAAATTTCAATATAAAATAATTGTAAATACAAATTTATACGTCCTACTAATGTATTACAGCCTCGGGTCATAATGACCCGAGGAACATCAATGTAACAATCATGTTTAAAAAAATAAGGAAAAAAAATTATTAAAACAAGCAAGCCACCTCATTCTTCAACGGATTAGAAACAAAGTCATTAACTACGAAGTTTAGACATTAATGAACAAAAAAGTTATCTAAACAACAGTTTGATTTCGGGTCATATATACCCGAAGGTAACAGCAGGGTTAATTAAAAATAAACTTAAATCGCTGTGTAATAAAACAGCTAATAATAAGATATCAAAAAACGGCAAAATACAAAAAAGCTTCCATTAAAACGCAAAACAAGATGACATTACAAGTTATATACTAACTGTTTGCGCACTTTGTTCACCTTGACATTGTCAATACAATAGTCACAGCAATATGGATTGCAGTTATTATCGTTGATTTCCGCACACTCATCATGTGCCCAACGATAGCACATTGAGCACTGCACCCACCCTTCTCCTGAATGAGACCGTAGAAATATTTCGGTACAAATAACACATTCTGTATCTTCTTCCACTTCGGATTCCTTCGAAGATTCCTCGTCATTTCTGTCCTGTTTTCTTCTTTTGTGATTCGTATATATTCTCACATTTCGCCTTTTATTTTTTTCTTTGGGAACTTTTTTTCTGCCAATTTATTCTTGTTTTTTAGAGTTTTTTTTCGGTCTGCTTTTCCTTCTTCTGTTGTTCCTCTAACAATTGTTATTTATACGGAGTGCTGGTCAAAACTACTGTACCACCAGATTTCCTTATGTTCCACCATAGGTGGAACATAAGAACCACATGCAGACATACAAATTACGGCAGTGGTGGACACACCTCGTTCTGCGGATACAACTCTGCCAACTACCTCTTTGAGCTAGAACTTTACAATTTTTACCTTGGACCGTCCTCAAAAATATTTCGTCAACATTAAATATCCTGTATGCTGGAAATTTTGTTTTGTCATACACTGTCTTTAGCAACGTGAACAATTTGGTCACGACAGGTCGGCTAAAAGCACGAGCGCGAGCTACTGATATTAACTCAGCTGATCTTAGTGAAAGTTGAAGGTGCCTCTTGCGAAAACCGGTCAGCCAATCTTTGCCAGCTAGACATGTTTCCTTGGAGAAGGGATGTTCAATATTATTTTTGTCTGCAAGCTGATAAGCAATGGATCTGACATCTTTAGTGGTGAGGGGCCGTACATTCGGCTTTCCATGTCAAGTATATGCGCAACCAATTCCTCTTCTTGTTCCTTAGTGAAAACCAGTCTTTTGCTTCCCAGGTTCTTAACAGCATTAACAGCTAATTTGTTCGTTCCTTTACAGCGTCTCTTTAAACTCGTGGAACACCAAAGTTTCTGGACGCAGTTTTGTAACTTAAGCCAGGACGGACTTCTTCTATTGCTTGTTGCATTTTATCTTCGTCCCATAACTGCCACTCAATTTTAAACCATGTCATTATCTGCAACAAAAAATGTAAAACAATTTAGTATTTGTTAAAAATATTTTAATATTTGTTGAAGTATTTTCGTGATATTTCGATTTTTTATAAATTTTGAAAAATCCTAGTCCACATTGAATAACGATATCTCCATTAATAACGAAGCTAGTGACGTGAAATTGTAACCAATAAACAACAAGCGCTTATCCGTTAACTCCATATATCCATCTCATTGATATTTCATACAGGGTGTTTTCAACTTGGCCGCCAACATGAACAATTTAAATCATTTATAAGTTGCTTACTTTAAATAGAACACCCTGTATTTTATTACATTTTCCGCTGTATTTTTTTAAGCCAATTCGTTTGGTATCAGTATTCCCTATCCCTAAATCCAACCACTTTTGAGATATTTCATTATCTTAGTTAAAACATAACACTTAATTATTTCAACATTAGTAAAGGGTAGGCCATGGCTGTCAAAGATTTGATAGAACGTTAATTGTTTATGTTGTCTTTACAGTTTTCTTTACCAGTTTGTATTTCATAGTAAATAATGGCAAATGTAGGATTTACTAATGATGATTTTTTAAATCTTATTATTTACGGCGAGTATAATAGAATTGTTGAACGGACTTGCCGTGTTTTTGCAGAAATATATCCAAATAGACCAAATGCAACTGGTGATATTGTAAGAAGATTGCTTAAAAACTGCCGTCAGTTTGGTAAATTTAAGACACAAATTAATAAAAATAAACCACTAGAGGATAGCGACATAAACGAAATTAATGTTTTGGGTTATTTTACGGCCTCTCCAAATGCCTCCATTAGAGATTATGAGAGAGATCTTACTTTGTCGACGAGAACAATTCATCGCATTTTAAAAAAGCACAAATGGAAACCATTTTCATATCATTTGGTGTAAAACTTACAATTAGGTGATCTTCCTCGAAGGGTTTAATTATGTGAATGGTTTTTAAAGAAGACCCAAGAGGATGAAAACTTCATAAAAAAAGTTATATGGTGTGATGAAGCAAAGTTTAGCAAAAATGGAATATTTAATCGACATAATTCCCATTTTTGGTCTAATGAAAATCCACATGTTAGTAGAGAACGTTATTTCCAAGATAGTTGGAGTTTTAATGTTTTTTGTGCAATAAAAGACGATAAAATTTTAGCATTAAAATTTTATGATGAAAATTTAAATGGTGCAAGATATTGCCACATTTTAGAAGAAGCCATACGACCGGCGTTACATACTTTAAGAAATGGAGAGGCGGCTTCAGCTTGGTATCACGACATGTTTGATGATAGATGGATTGCCAATCAGGGTCCGTTTCGTTGGCCGGCTCGCTCTCCTGATTTGGCTCCTCTAGATTTTGGTATTTGGGGTTACATTAAAAATCAGGTATTTTCCAAACGGCAAAGGAAGATATGATGCAGAGAGTCTTACTTGCTTTTAATTCTCTAACACCCGACCATAATTCCAGAATTACAAGACATAACTTAATGAAAAGGATTCATAAATGTTTAGAAGTAGATGGTGCTAATTTTGAACACTTATTATAAAACTTTATTTGTTTAATATTACATTTAGTTATTTTTGTTTGTAAGTTATCTAATTAAATTAATACAAAATACCTAATCAACGTTTTTAATGATATCCACAATTAATAATCCTTTCAGGCTATTGGTTACTTTTCAGAATTAATAACTTATGAAAAAATAACAAAATATCACTTTAAATAATGGGAATCATGGCCCACCCTTTACTAACGTTGAAATAATTAAGTGTTGTTATGTTTTAACTAAGATAATGAAATATCTCAAAAGTGGTAGGATTTAGGTATAGGGAATACTGATGCCAAACGAATTGGCTTAAAAAAATACAGCGGAAAGTGTAATAAAATACAGGGTGTTCTATTCAAAGCAAGCAACTTATAAATGATTTAAATTGTGCATGTTGGCGGCCAAGTTTAAAACACCTTGTATGAAATATCAATGACATGGATATATGGAGTTAACGGGCAAGCGCTTGTTGTTTATTGGTTACAATGTCACGTCACTAGCTTCGTTATTAGTGGAGATATCGTTATTCAATGTGGACTAGGATTTTTTCAAAATTTTTAAAAAAATCGAAATATCTCGAAAATACTTCATTTTTGGTATAGGGCATTGTGCATAAATTTTATCTAGAATTTCATGTAGAATTCGAAAACAAAACACACCCTGTATATTCTCAGATTTCGCACTTTTATTTTTTCTTCAGGAACTTTTTTTTTTGCCAATTTGTTCTTGTTTTTTAGAGCTTTTTTCGGTCTGCTTCCCCTTCTTCTGTTGTTCCTCTAATAATCGATCTTTATACGGAGTGCTGGTCAAAACTACTGTGCCACCAGATTTCCTTAATTTTGAGCTACGTTGTTCTTGTGTTATTTTAGGGAGTGGATGAACATCATTTGGCAGTACGTTAAAACCACTTGATGTCCTCGATGTCGAGGGTTCATTAACCGAAGCTAAGGATTGTGTAACAGTTGCTTGTAAAGCGTCATTTTGCTCGTTTCTTTCAATATTATTTCATTGGTCTCATTCTTCTGCTGACTAACGGCAATATTTTCATCATTGACTTCTTCATTTTGTTCAAGGACCGCATCATTTTCCTCGTGGGCGTTGTCATTCCGAGGTTCGTTTTGCTCAGTCACTTCAGCAACTGCGAAATCAATGTCAGTGAAAACATCGGAGTCGTACGGAAAAATTCCTGTCTTCTTGAATTCGTTAATTGCGTTAAGTGGTGTGTAGGCCTGCACGTAAGACTTGTTGAAGATTTGTGAGATTTGGAAAACGGTTACAACCCTTCCGGGGTGACTAGTAAGCCACTTTTCCAATGCTTTATTGTGGTAGTGATTGAGCGGATACATGAAACTGACTTCTAATGGCTGCAGTTTGTGGGTGATGTGTGGTGGTAGACATAAATTGGTCACAAAATTACTTCTGGCTTTTTCGATGACACTCAAGTTCTTTGTGTGCGAAAGGTGGCCATCAAGAATCAGAAGTGCAGGATCCTCTTAACAAAGGAAAGAAAATGGTCAAACCACACATTAAAAACTTCAACTTTCATCCAACCAGAATCGTTGCAACAGAATGATGTTCCAGGTGGTGCACCATCTTTCAACTCTTCTTTCATTCACTTACGAGCAAAAATAACCATAGGTGGAACATATGAACCACATGCAGACAATTTTTACCTTGGACCGTCCTCAAAAGTTGAGGGTCCGGTCAACCAATCTTTGCCAGCTAGACATATTTCCTTGGAGAAGGGATGATCAATATTATTTTTGTCTGCAAGCTGACAAGCAATGGATCTGACATCTTTAGTGGTGAGACCGTACATTCGGCTTTCCATGTCAAGTATATGCGCAAACAATTCCTCTTCTTGTTACTTAGTGAAAACCAGTCTTTTGCTTCCCAGTTTCTTAACAGCATTAACAGCTAACTTGTTCGTTCCTTTACAGCGTCTCTTTAAACTCATCAGTGGAACACCAAAGTTTCTGGCCGCAGTTTTGTAACCTAAGCCACGACAGACCTCTTCTATTGCTTTTTGCATTTTACCTTCGTCCCATAACTGCCACTCAGTTTTTCTTTTTTATTTTTGAACCATGTCATTATCTGCAACAAAAAAATGTAAAACAGTTTAGTATTTGTTAAGAATATTTGTTGAAATATTTTCCCTTTTGTTGTCGTAAATTTTTACTGAGAAAAAAAGTCAAGCGAGTTAAGTGTACATATTGTATTAAGTTAAAGTAACTTGATGTCGGCTCTGTTTAATATTTTCGTAAACTCGTCAAACAGTAGGCAAAACTGTGTGTTTCAATAAAATATATTGGCGACTCGACTGACCGTAGTCAGCTACTTGAACCATAGCGGGCAGCACTGGTATTAAAAATAAAGGGTGGAGGGTCATTATGCCCGCCGGGATCATTTTGGGCCACTTTCCCCTAACGACAAATTTACTAATATACAATCCTATAACTTCATTGCATTAGGAAAAACAAACAAAAGGTATTTTAGTACAACAACGATGTTGTAAAATATACAACTACAAGGAAATTATTTAAACAGTGTACATCTTCATATTAATAATTATTTAATCTCGGGTTATCTGAGATTCAATGTGTTGGAGGTGCCAATTGTAGCCTGGTCCTTGCATCCCGTGAGTAATTGAACTAATGGTATCTAACTTAACACTGTTTATTGCATCTAATATCACAACTATTTATAGTAACTATTCTACTGTTCTATTTACAAAAATACACAATTGCAATTTCATGTGGCGAATATATGCTATTAAGTTATGCTACCTTGCGTTCTTTGTATTGTTCACCTAGTAACACTGCTGACTATTGTTTATGTTTATTTACGCTAAAGTATAATTATGAAAGTTGCTATTTAACTTAATCATTAATGATGATGGCAAAATGATGCAGGTTCTGTTCAATTTCAGATTGAACATCCTGCTGGACCCAGGAGTTTAGGTTCGATTGTCGATTCAACATCTTGCTGCGCCTAGGAAGGGACAACTGTGGTATACAGTGGTTCCATCACACTCCCTTTCTCTGTTTTTTCCTTCGTATTCGTGTCTATATTTTATATATTCCCTAGATTACCAGAATCGTTCCCAGTACTATTGTGCTTGATAGGCTGATTATATGGAATACGATAGAATTTAATTTTTCTCCAGGGAGTGTTGTCGCATTGTTTCTTCCTCGTTTTTCAACTTCTTGAGTTCATCTGTCGCCTTCAATATTACCTCTCTCTGGATGTTGTTTACTTGAGCGTTACAGGCGAAAATGGCAATAGATCGGAAGTAACAAATAAGGAAGGGGCCGGCAGCTCGGTGTACTAAAGGGGGCGGCTTTGGTCCGATGTTCCCTGCAAAACTGCAAAATATTTGCACGCGAACGCAATAAAATGACGTGATAATAGACCAGATGATTGGTCAACGATCTTATTTACTCTATATTTACCTTACGTTAACATCTTAAACTAAAATTATATCAGAAAACTCAAAAATAGCAAATAATGTAATAGAGAAAACTCTCACGAATTGTTACGTTAAGGCTTTCATCACAATGAAAGAACATAATTGAACGTTGGTGTTGTAAAGTTTCAATAAATCAAAATTTCGATAAAACAAATAAATCACTCGGTAACTTAAACGTAATCAAAATATCCTGTCTTTTAAATTCGGTACCACTTAAATAATAATAACGCGGTGACAAAGGAATGAAGTCACATATTCCATTATACTCAGTATCGAGATAATATTCCAAAATTCATTAACGCTATTCGTATATTATGATAATGAAAATTAAAACAAACAATCAGAGTATTGATACAGTTATCAAAACACATTGAATTCACTTCCTGTAGGTAGTAAAGCGCAACCTTTCTTTTTAAAATCAACTAGTTAAATTGGGTTGACTCTTGCAAGGTTCAGATGCCTAAAATCATCTACCTTAAGTACCTTACATTCTGATTAACACCAAAAGGAGTAATAACGATATCGCAGAAAGCGTAAATTTCACAAATTTTCGCAATACGTAAATTTGTATGCAGTATTCAGAATAAGATAAAAATAAAGCACAGTATCAAATGATACAATACGTGGGTGAATACACTTTTGTAAAATTAACTGTATAGCCTAAAGGGCTCTTATGCAAAACTCGACACAAAAGAAAGCACATTCATCCGCCTGACAAGTATAAATAAAAATAAAAATTACCAACGACAAAATAACCGTAGGAAAGTAATTATCTTAATTCTCACAATTGGTCACTTTAAATTTTCTTTGTACAGCGGTATAGGTAATTTCTCGTGCAATTAATCCTTTTGGTAATTGAACGGTTGACACAAACACACTTGAATCTCCCTGACGCGGCTCACAGTACGGCATATTCACAATCGTAAAATTTCAACAAACCGTTTGTTTTTTAATTATATTGACACAAATTTAGTGACGAAAATATTTAAGCCAAAATCAGTTGATAACTGTACAACTGTTTAATATATATATATATATATATATATATATATTATATATATAATATATATATTATATATATTATATATAGTATAATATAATATATATATATATATATATATGATATATATATATATATAACAAAACCTTGTCCTTTATACACATAGTTCATTATAGCGATATCATATTTACAGTAATTTCCTTTATTTGTTTGACGTGAACTCGGATGTACCTTCGTAACACACAAATAATCATACTGAACTTACGATATAAAAATCCGCAAAAAGCGCGATTTTATTACAAAAATGAGGAAATAGCACTAATATTAAACTCTAACCCTCTTCGATGGACTCATATAAATGTCACTTCTGACTAAAAAATGTTCCCCATGCTTGCCGAATACTCTTTAAAATCCAGAAACAGGTGAACAGGAATACTTTCCCTGCGATAGCTACAAATATCCTGGTAGAATGTAAGTAAATTCAATGCGCCACTAGGTCACATCCTATGCTCAGCGTCCAACGTCTTTCTTCTACAGCTCGACTTCGACTGCCTAACGAAAAATAAAACTTCGCTTTCACCACAAAATCACGTTATCATTTTTAATCGTCGCATAAAAACTTCCATGCCCAAAATTGCATAATGACCGTTTCCCAGGATAGAAACAGGTTTGATACCTAGAATTGAGTCATGCACGTAAATGATGTTTTTCAATAAGAGACCCTGTTCTTCAAATAAATTTTCTATACCCTCCAACAATAATTCCGTATATAACTAAACTGGGAAACTTGAAAAAACCTAGAATTATTTTAATGCGACTGAATTTGGCTATACTACGGTACAAACAACTTTATACCTATACATATCATCTTACTTACAAACTCTTTTCAACCATCATGAAATTTGACTCCTTTCAAAACTGCGATAAAAATTTTAAAATAATGATTCCCGGTAACAACGGTTCAATTTAAAATTCTATATATAATATTTTAAATATCCTTATATTCGAAAAACAATCTACGGTAAATTTCAACCACACGTGACATGAAAAAATGCTTAACTGTTCCTGTCATGTTGATGTGAGTTGGTTTGTGATAACTATAGATCACTGACACGTATCTTGCCGTATTGGACTCAGAAGCTTTGTTTTGTATTTACCGGGAATTTCTGCGATATTTGGATAATCCCTGTTTGGCTTTTTCTGATTCCATTGCACATTACCTCTGTGTTTGTGATGTGCTTTTTAATAGACATACACGCGTTGGGAATATAGCTATTTCCAGATTATTCCATGCACCTGTTACTTTAATACTTTGGATGTGTTTTTCTTTGTTAGTTGGTACATAGTTTGGACTGTGTGTGACTGACTGTATGCCCTCCAATACACACACTGTTTTTGTGTTCTTCAACTGACAGTAAAAAATATAATTGGTTGTTATAATTGACTGCCATGATTAAGTTTTCTACTTCCATCAGCCCGTAAGTTCCTTTTTCCATCCACAGTGGGATTGGTGCTGTCTTCATTGTTACATACTGCTTGATTTTTGTCATTATGAAGTATCCTGGTATATAGATTTGATGATCATCCTGCTTGACAATCATCTTCACTATAGGATGTGTTCATATATCTATGTTAAACGGTAGTGTTGTATATGCCTCCGATCCAGGGTCGACCAATACTCGCAACGTTTGGTGCTCTCCAAGAACATCTTTAGCTTTAACCATCGCTGTGGCTAAGATAACTTCTTTTTCTGTGGATCTGTATGCACCCATAAGGCATCCGTGCACTATTGACTTTGTTTACTGGATTTTTGTAGTCCTCTTGGAGTAGCAAATGCTGTGCATATTATCAGCTTCGAAACGAATGACATTTGACGTTAAAATTGTGTTCCGTGCAATTGACACATAGACGCTTCTCTTCCACGAAGGCGTACCTGTCTGATGATGGTAATTTTTTGAATGCGGTGTAGTTACTCAATTTGTGCTATTGCTTACAGTAGAAGCGTACTTGTTCACGGATGTTCTGCCATTTGAAATTCCTTTGCGTGGAAGCATATATTGTTTTCTTGGCTTGGGACATGGCTTTTAACGACTGGAATCTTATTTTAGAAATTGTATTATTTCTTCAAGGAATGACATTGATTCATTCGGGAGACTGTTCAGAGTTTGATTTACTGCTGACTAATATTTATGTTGCAATTTCCTTATACTAAACTATAATTATGAAAGTTATTATGTAACTTAATTATTAATAATTATTGTAAAAGATGCAGGTCCTGTTTAATTTGGGATTGAACAGTAACAGTGTTAACAGGCACATTATAAAGACACCTTCAATCCTGCATGGTCTTATAACTCTATGCATTAGGAATCAAATCGTAAATTAGCAGAACAGCAATGTTGTAAAATATATAACTACTACTTCTTTTATTCTTGTGTTCTCTGTCTTAGGCCTCTGGAGATACGCGAGTCCAGTATTCGTGCTATAGTTTTGGAGGTCTGTCAAGGGGTCTTTCTGTCGTAGGTTTTTAGTCCTTTGCCCACTTTACCCACCTGTTGTCTCCCATTCTGCCAACATGGTCCCTCCAACTTCTCTGTCTTGATCTTATGAATCTTACGACATCTTGTATGTTTAGTTCATTTAGTATTACAGTACTTCTGGTTTGGTTCCGTAACGTCACTCCTCTAATGAAACGCAATGTTTTCATTTCAACTCTCGTCATCATAGTTTGCGTTAGATGTTTCTGCCCGGGTTTCTGCTGCACATCTTAAAATAGGTCTGACAATGTGTTTGTATATTCGAACCTTGCCCTCTGTAGACATATATTTATTTCTCCAGTCCAGGTTCCTTAAGCATTGTGATATTCTATCCGCTTTATTTGCTTAGTTGCGGACTTCTCGATGTAGATTCCTGGAGCTTGATTCCTCCACTTCCACGTAGGAGCAATTCATGGTCTGCGTTATTGAATGCTCATACACTGCACAAACACACAAACACACAAACACACAAACACACAAACACACAAACACAAACACACAAACACATAAACACACAAACACACAAACTCACAAACACACAAACACACAAACACACAAACACACCAACACACAAACACAGAAACATACAAACACGCAAACACGCAAACACACAAACACACAAACACGCAAACACGCAAACACGCAAACACGCAAACACGCAAACACGCAAACACGCAAACACGCAAACGCGCAAACACGCAAACACATAAACACGCACACACGCAAACACGCAAACACGCAAACATACAAACACACAAGCACGCAAACACGCAAACAGGCAAACACGCAAACACGCAAACACGCAAACACGCTAACACGCTAACACGCAAACACATAAACACGCAAACACGCAAACACGCAAACACGCAAACACGCAAACACGCAAACACACAAACATACAAACATACAAACATACAAGCACACAAACACACAAACACACACGCACGCACGCGCACACGCGCACACGCACACACGCACACACACGCACACACGCACACACGCACACACGCACACACACGTACGCACCACACCAGCACACACACACACACACACACACACACACACACACACACACACACACATACACACACACACATAAATCGCGACCGATGTTGGCGAAACCTTGTCAAACGTAAAATGACGTAATAAGACGATTTAGCGTTAGTGAAAGAAAAGTCGATTCCATAACCTTCTATACTTACATATGTATATATAGGTTGGAAGGTAAAAACCAAGAAACTAGGAAAAATAATCCAGCGAATAATCCAACAAACGCAACCAACAGTCGTACACCCGAACAAGCAAACTGGTTAACACGCAAATACACAAATGCAACAACCACGTAAACCAAGATAACAAACTAGACATGTAAAAGCTAGTCGCCAATCAACACCAAGAGCCAAGTTAACATACACAAACACACCAATACGATATCAAAACTGACATTTGTTTTGAATTTGGCCTTAGCATTGTTTGATGATTACATAGTAATTATGTGTCACTTCCCTGTAATGAGTATGAGTCATTTTTATGACATTGCTTTAAGGCAGTGTCGACGTATTTTCAAATATCTTTCACCTGTTTTAATCTATAAAACCATATTTTTATATTCGTCTTGTAATCATTAAAGTGGAACTAAGAAAATATTTGATCGTACCAAAGTACAATATTGATTTATCACAAAGTTAAAAAATTTTGCATGGATATCCTGTCAAAAGAACTTTGGGTGTTGGGACACTTTGAAACATCGTCCTTATAAAATGATCATCTTTCTAGAGGTTAGAGCAAGTATTTATCACAAAGATCTTAGATGATAGGACGATTTCAAGAATATGTCCCTTATTTCAAGATGTTGGATCAATCTCCCGTCAAAAGTATTTCAGATGTTAGAAAAATATCAAGAATCACCCCGTTCCAAAAAGGACTTAGATGTTGCTGCACTTGTTAATCAAAATAATCCTAGACGTTAAGGCCATATTTTTTCCAAAATGACCTTAGACGCTAAGGTAATTTCAAGAATCACTTAGATTTTGTGCAACTTCAAAAACCTGTCAAAAAGACCTACCTCGACGTTTAGACAAGAATCTATCAAAAGGGCCATAGATTTTGACCCAACTTCAAGAATCTGTTAAGTATCCTCAGATATTACGTCTTACCAAAAGGACTTAAGCAATATGCTAATATACGAAAGATAACTACACAATAACAGGAATTTAATTTTGTATAAGTCAATGATATACACCTACACAACACACAAATCTCAGTTTTTCCTCTCAGTATTTTTGGGCATTCGGTGTTTTGGGAATTCGTCATTTTCTGCGTCATGGTCAAACATTAAAATTCAGAATAATGGGCGCATTCTGCGGAAAGGTCCTCGGTGTTTTTGTCAGATCTGGCGTAATTGTATAATATTGAAATTCGGCTGAATGGCCGCACTCGGCGAAATGGTCGTCAGCGTTTTGGTCACCTTCGGTGTTTTGGACCATTGTACTGTAGATCCAGCGTTTTGGTAATTTGGCGGAAGAAAACTACACTATAACAGAAATTTATTTTGAAAAAAGTCAACCTACGTAACGTTTAAGCCTTAGGTTTTCCTATCAATAGATTTATTTTTTACTCCATCGACTTTTATGAGTAACCTAATTGCAAACTGAGGATGGCATCTAGTCCTAGGTTACTAGGTTTCGGAGTTTTGGGCATTCGGCCTTTTTTGGGAATTCGGCGCTTTGGTCATTCGGTGCTTTGGTCATTCGCCGCTTTGGTTACATTCGCCGTACAGGTATTGAAATTCGGCGGTATGACCGCAGAGTGCGAAATGGTCGTTCGGTGTTTTGGACCATTATACTATAGATTTGGCGTTTTGGTAATTCGAAGGAACGTTCAGGTCCATATTTTGGTAATTTAGCTGAAGATAACTACACTATAGCAGAAATTTAATTTGGAAAAAGTCAATGAGATACATGTACGTAACGCTTAAATCTCAGGTTTTCCGTTCAGTAGATTTATTTTTAACTCCGTCGACTTTTATGAGTTACCTAATTACAAACTGAGGACGGCTTCTAGTCCTAGGTTACTAGGTTTCGGAGTTTTGAATTCGGCTTTTTGGGAATTCGGCGCTTTGATCATTCGGTGCTTTGGTCATTCGCCGCTTTGGTTGCATTTGCCGTACTGGTCCAATATTGAAATTCGGCGGTATGGTCGCAGATTGCGAAGTGGTCGTTCGGTGTTTTGGACCATTATACTATAGATTTGGCATTTTAGTAATTTGACGAAACGTTCCGGTCCATACTTTGGTAATTTAGCTGAAGACAACTACACTATAGCAGAAATTTAATTTGGAAAAAGTCAATGAGATACACGTACGTAACGCTAAATCTCAGGTTTTCCTTTCAGTAGATTTATTTTTAACTCCATCGACTTTTATGAGTTACCTAATTACAAACTGAGGGCGGCTTCTAGTCCTAGGTTACTAGGTTTCGGAGTTTTGGGAATTCGGCTTTTTTTGGGAATTCGGCGCTTTGATCATTCGGTGCTTTGGTCATTCGCCGCTTTGGTTGCATTTGCCGTGCTGGTCCAATATTGAAATTCGGCGGTATGGTCGCAGATTGCGAAGTGGTCGTTCGGTGTTTTGGACCATTATACTATAGATTTGGCATTTTAGTAATTTGACGAAACGTTCCGGTCCATACTTTGGTAATTTAGCTGAAGACAACTACTATAGCAGAAATTTAATTTGGAAAAAGTCAATGAGATAACGTACGTAACGCTAAATCTCAGGTTTTCCTTTCAGTAGATTTATTTTAACTCCATCGACTTTTATGAGTTACCTAATTACAAACTGAGGGCGGCTTCTAGTCCTAGGTTACTAGGTTTCGGAGTTTTGGGAATTCGGCTTTTTTTGGGAATTCGGCGCTTTGATCATTCGGTGCTTTGGTCATTCGCCGCTTTGGTTGCATTTGCCGTGCTGGTCCAATATTGAAATTCGGCGGTATGGTCGCAGATTGCGAAGTGGTCGTTCGGTGTTTTGGACCATTATACTATAGATTTGGCATTTTAGTAATTTGACGAAACGTTCCGGTCCATACTTTGGTAATTTAGCTGAAGATAACTACACTATAGCAGAAATTTAATTTGGAACAAGTCAATGAGATACACGTACGTAACGCTTAAATCTCAGGTTTTCCGTTCAGTAGATTTATTTTTAACTCCGTCGACTTTTATGAGTTACCTAATTACAAACTGAGGACGGCTTCTAGTCCTAGGTTACTAGGTTTCGAGTTTTGGAATTCGGCTTTTTGGGAATTCGGCGCTTTGATCATTCGGTGTTTTGGTCATTCGCCGCTTTGGTTGCATTGCCGTGCTGGTCCAATATTGAAATTCGGCGGTATGGTCGCAGATTGCGAAGTGGTCGTTCGGTGTTTTGGACCATTATACTATAGATTTGGCATTTAGTAATTTGACGAAACGTTCCGGTCCATACTTTGGTAATTTAGCTGAAGACAACTACACTATAGCAGAAATTTAATTTGGAAAAGTCAATGAGATACACGTACGTAACGCTAAATCTCAGGTTTTCCTTTCAGTAGATTTATTTTTAACTCCATCGACTTTTATGAGTTACCTAATTACAAACTGAGGGCGGCTTCTAGTCCTAGGTTACTAGGTTTCGGAGTTTTGGGAATTCGGCTTTTTTTGGGAATTCGGCGCTTTGATCATTCGGTGCTTTGGTCATTCGCCGCTTTGGTTGCATTGCCGTGCTGGTCCAATATTGAAATTCGGCGGTATGGTCGCAGATTGCGAAGTGGTCGTTCGGTGTTTTGGACCATTATACTATAGATTTGGCATTTTAGTAATTTGACGAAACGTTCCGGTCCATACTTTGGTAATTTAGCTGAAGATAACTACACTATAGCAGAAATTTAATTTGGAACAAGTCAATGAGATACACGTACGTAACGCTTAAATCTCAGGTTTTCCGTTCAGTAGATTTATTTTTAACTCCATCGACTTTTATGAGTTACCTAACTACAAACTCAGGGCGGCTTCTAGTCCTAGGTTACTAGGTTTCGGAGTTTTGGGAATTCGGCCTTTTTTGGGAATTCGGCGCTTTGGTTACATTCGCCATAATGGTCCAATATTGAAATTCGGCAGTATGGCCGCAGTTGGCGAAATGGTCGTTCGGTGTTTTGGACGATTATACTATAGATTCGGCGTTTTGGTAATTCGACGGAATCTTCAGGTCCCATCTCATTTAGCGTTTTGTTAAAACAACATAATACCATTCTGAAAAGAATTTCACAATTAAAATAATTTAAGGCATGCATGTTGCTTCAAAGCAAAGTAACTGCAAACACTAAATGTTTACAAATAGTATTCAAACTTTTTGCAGACATCTTTTAGTAAGCTTTCAGTATGAAACATGCAATCAACTGCAAGATGTGGTTGATTATAAGGCATTATTATAATCAAATATTTGAGTACTGAGAAAGTAAGTTGAACGTAGTAAGGCTTTTATACAAACCTGAAATATTTGAAATAAATTTTTGAAAATTGAATTATCGACTACAACCCCTTTTCTCTAATTTCATATTGTCGGAAGTAATTACGCATAGACATATTTGAATTCAAGAATTTGTAATTGAGTAAGGAAGAATTAAATTTGAATATTTCCCAAAACCATACACAATCAAATAATTTCTCTTAGAACCCTCTAAACTGAAATTTATGTATACATGTACGTCTCTCCACAATCTTATCCAAACAGACGTCATATGCATTCATTTGCATGATAAATTCATACTATAATCTGAAATGATAATACGATTTCAGGATGAAAGGTGGAAATAAATTGATTTCGCGTTTCTGGTGACATATTAATGCACGTATTAAGTTGTGTGACGCGATGTCATATCTAGTCAGTGTAATATTACCTAAAATCTTCTTATTTTAGAGCCAATAATTCTTAGACTAACTATTATCATAACAGAATTATGATAAATTGGTATCACACCTCGAAATTGCGTTATGGCATTAATGGGTTGATCGCGCCCTTTCAATCAAATGTCTTTTCTTAACAAATTCTCCCATTATTTCTTAAGCGAATGATATATAAAAATGGTTAGAAAATATAAAGATGCAAGGGTTATTTCTAATTTAAGTGCACGATTTAAATGGACCATAACATTTGCATAGACTTGATAAAGCTTTCCAATTACAAGTTTATACTCGGCTTCACGCATTACACTGATTAAAAACCTTTATTAGTTTTTCAAAGCTTCAAGTACCTAACATTATCCTCAGACATTATTGATACTCACTGTTTCCTTTTTACATACGGATTTTACACAAAAACAATTTTCTAGTGTCGACGTTTAAATTTGTTTGCTAATTTTGGTTTTATGCCTCTCTTCATTATATTTTATTATTGTGTTCAATTGTGAGGGTTCTATTAAATAAACAAGACATTAAACACACTATCAGAGAAAATATTTGCGCCCTGATTAAGTTCTATAATAATTTTATAGCCGTATTTATGGCTTTATGCACTTTGAAATTAAGAGGATGAACACAATCCTATTAAAGGAAGACAAGGTTCGAGCTTTGTAAACCTTTTTTCAGAATTAAGTTGTAAATAATCTGGCGTGCAGAACTTGATGTGTTTATTACTTCCAGAAACTCATTTTATGTAAGTCTTAATTAATTTGAGAAGTGCGTGTTTCTCAATGTATTTGTAAGATTGCATATATTAAATGTTTTGTATAACTTCCGTTTCTATGTACATAAACTAATCTAATCCGTTTTTTGTAAGTAAAGCAATTTTAGCTTCAATCAATCACAAATACATCGATTGACAAAGAAGGTTCTTGATTAGACGGACCTGCAGCGAGCAGGACCGGTATAGGGAAGGAGTTTCTCTATTGTTAACCCATAGATCCCCGATTTTAATCAAGGTGCCTCTTCTCCGTGATATGTGGAATTAAATGTCATTCAGACGATATTGTGCCCTCACAAACAGATTTGCAGCGTATGTGCAGGTCAATGTTGTTAGTGGGTTTTATACTACTTTTCATTGCTTTTTTTTCTTTAGTAATTTAACGATTGATTTGTTTGACTTCATAACTAAACCCTTTTGTATTGTCTCTGATTCAATGGCCTTTTTTATGGGGATGTTTTATGATCAAGCTAACTACTAAATCTGCGCGTTGAATCTTCCCTATTTTAGACACTTTTCTCAATTTTGAATACATTAATTGAGAAATCATATGAGTTGATTGGCGTACATGTACTGTAATTGTAGCGCTTGAAATTACAGAAGCAGGAAAAAGTGCATACCAAACTTTCCGATGAATGTACGTTTACAGAACTGAACAAGAAATGAACACATAATTTGACTGTGTTCTACCTTAATTATATTAAAGCTATGGTGAAGTAAGGTATAGTGTTGCGTCACCTGGTCGCAATAGCAAAATTTTCTCTGTGTAGATCAGAGCAAATGAATATAAGTGTAACCAGAATTTTATTTTATAACTGTAGTGTTAAATATTGAACAAAAATAGAAGGAGCCCAGAATAGGAAGTAACGTCATAATTAATTGGAGTGGTGGTCTGGGTGAGGGTGCGGGTGAGGCTAGGAATGGGGACGGCTTCTTTTCGGGGGCCTTTTTTTAGATCGTAATTAAGGTCCTTTTGGAAATATTAAGAGCCTTTTGGCGGTCTAACTCCCTGTTAAGGGTGTTGGATGCCTAGGGTGGTCTAGCGCCCATTTTGGCTGGGTTAAAAGGAGTTTAAGGCTAGTTAAGGCCCTTATGCCTTCATTAAACTAGGCCACACCCATTCCTTTTACCTGATTGGTTGTACGTGTGTTGAGGCGGGGCTAAGACTAGACCACACCGTCATTCGGTGCTTTGGTCATTCGCCGCTTTGGTTACATTGCCGTACAGGTATTGAAATTCGGCGGTATGACCGCAGAGTGCGAAATGGTCGTTCGGTGTTTTGGACCATTATACTATAGATTTGGCGTTTTGGTAATTCGAAGGAACGTTCAGGTCCATATTTTGGTAATTTAGCTGAAGATAACTACACTATAGCAGAAATTTAATTTGGAAAAAGTCAATGAGATACATGTACGTAACGCTTAAATCTCAGGTTTTCCGTTCAGTAGATTTATTTTTAACTCCGTCGACTTTTATGAGTTACCTAATTACAAACTGAGGACGGCTTCTAGTCCTAGGTTACTAGGTTTCGGAGTTTTGGGAATTCGGCTTTTTTTGGGAATTCGGCGCTTTGATCATTCGGTGCTTTGGTCATTCGCCGCTTTGGTTGCATTTGCCGTGCTGGTCCAATATTGAAATTCGGCGGTATGGTCGCAGATTGCGAAGTGGTCGTTCGGTGTTTTGGACCATTATACTATAGATTTGGCATTTTAGTAATTTGACGAAACGTTCCGGTCCATACTTTGGTAATTTAGCTGAAGATAACTACACTATAGCAGAAATTTAATTTCGAAAAAGTCAATGAGATACACGTACGTAACGCTAAATCTCAGGTTTTCCTTTCAGTAGATTTATTTTTAACTCCATCGACTTTTATGAGTTACCTAATTACAAACTGAGGGCGGCTTCTAGTCCTAGGTTACTAGGTTTCGGAGTTTTGGGAATTCGGCCTTTTTTGGGAATTCGGCGCTTTGGTTACATTCGCCATAATGGTCCAATATTGAAATTCGGCAGTATGGCCGCAGTTGGCGAAATGGTCGTTCGGTGTTTTGGACCATTATACTATAGATTCGGCGTTTTGGTAATTCGACGGAATCTTCAGGTCCCATCTCATTTAGCGTTTTGTTAAAACAACATAATACCATTCTCAAAAGAATTTATAGAGGCCTACACAATTAAAATAATTTAAGGCATGCATGTTGCTTCAAAGCAAAGTAACTGCAAATACTAAATGTTTACAAATTGTATTCAAACTTTTTGCAGACATCTTTTAGTAAGCTTTCAGTATGAAACATGCAATCAACTGCAAGATGTGCTTGATTATAAGGCATTATTATAATCAAATATTTGAGTACTGAGAAAGTAAGTTGAACGTAGTAAGGCTTTTATGCAAACCTGAAATATTTGAAATAAATTTTTGAAAATTGAATTATCGACTACAACCCCTTTTCTCTAATTTCATATTGTCGGAAGTAATTACGCATAGACATATTTGAATTCAAGAATTTGTAATTGAGTAAGGAAGAATTAAATTTGAATATTTCCCAAAACGCATACACAATCAAATAATTTCTCTTAGAACCCTCTAAACTGAAATTTATGTATACATGTACGTCTCTCCACAATCTTATCCAAACAGACGTCATATGCATTCATTTGCATGATAAATTCATACTATAATCTGAAATGATAATACGATTTCAGGATGAAAGGTGGAAATAAATTGATTTCGCGTTTCTGGTGACATATTAATGCACGTATTAAGTTGTGTGACGCGATGTCATATCTAGTCAGTGTAATATTACCTAAAATCTTCTTATTTTAGAGCCAATAATTCTTAGACTAACTATTATCATAACAGAATTATGATAAATTGGTATCACACCTCGAAATTGCGTTATGGCATTAATGGGTTGATCGCGCCCTTTCAATCAAATGTCTTTTCTTAACAAATTCTCCCATTATTTCTTAAGCGAATGATATATAAAAATGGTTAGAAAATATAAAGATGCAAGGGTTATTTCTAATTTAAGTGCACGATTTAAATGGACCATAACATTTGCATAGACTTGATAAAGCTTTCCAATTACAAGTTTATACTCAGCTTCACGCATTACACTGATTAAAAACCTTTATTAGTTTTTCAAAGCTTCAAGTACCTAACATTATCCTCAGACATTATTGATACTCACTGTTTCCTTTTTACATACGGATTTTACACAAAAACAATTTTCTAGTGTCGACCTTTAAATTTGTTTGCTAATTTTGGTTTTATGCCTCTCTTCATTATATTTTATTATTGTGTTCAATTGTGAGGGTTCTATTAAATAAACAAGACATTAAACACACTATCAGAGAAAATATTTGCGCCCTGATTAAGTTCTATAATAATTTTATAGCCGTATTTATGGCTTTATGCACTTTGAAATTAAGAGGATGAACACAATCCTATTAAAGGAAGACAAGGTTCGAGCTTTGTAAACCTTTTTTCAGAATTAAGTTGTAAATAATCTGGCGTGCAGAACTTGATGTGTTTATTACTTCCAGAAACTCATTTTATGTAAGTCTTAATTAATTTGAGAAGTGCGTGTTTCTCAATGTATTTGTAAGATTGCATATATTAAATGTTTTGTATAACTTCCGTTTCTATGTATATAAACTAATCTAATCCGTTTTTTGTAAGTAAAGCAATTTTAGCTTCAATCAATCACAAATACATCGATTGACAAAGAAGGTTCTTGATTAGACGGACCTGCAGCGAGCAGGACCGGTATAGGGGAAGGAGTTTCTCTATTGTTAACCCATAGATCCCCGATTTTAATCAAGGGTGCCTCTTCTCCGTGATATGTGGAATTAAATGTCATTCAGACGATATTGTGCCCTCACAAACAGATTTGCAGCGTATGTGCAGGTCAATGTTGTTAGTGGGTTTTATACTACTTTTCATTGCTTTTTTTTCTTTAGTAATTTAACGATTGATTTGTTTGACTTCATAACTAAACCCTTTTGTATTGTCTCTGATTCAATGGCCTTTTTTATGGGGATGTTTTATGATCACGCTAACTACTAAATCTGCGCGTTGAATCTTCCCTATTTTAGACACTTTTCTCAATTTTGAATACATTAATTGAGAAATCATATGAGATGATTGGCGTACATGTACTGTAATTGTAGCGCTTGAAATTACAGAAGAAGGAAAAAGTGCATACCAAACTTTCCGATGAATGTACGTTTACAGAACTGAACAAGAAATGAACACATAATTTGACTTTGTTCTACCTTAATTATATTAAAGCTATGGTGAAGTAAGGTATAGTGTTGCGTCACCTGGTCGCAATAGCAAAATTTTCTCTGTGTAGATCAGAGCAAATGAATATAAGTGTAACGAGAATTTTATTTTATAACTGTAGTGTTAAATATTGAACAAAAATAGAAAGAGCCCAGAATAGGAAGTAACGTCATAATTAATTGAAAGTGGTGGGGGGTGGAGTGGTGGTCTGGATGAGGGTGCGAGTGGGGCAAGGAATGGGGACGGCTTCTTTTCGGGGGCCTTTTTTTAGATCCTAATTAAGGTCCTTTTGGAAATATTAAGAGCCTTTTTGGCGGTCTAACTCCCTGTTAAGGGTGTTGGATGCCCTAGGGTGTGGTCTAGCGTCCATTTTGGCTGGGTTAAAAGGGAGTTTAAGGCTAGTTAAGGCCCTTATGCCTTCATTAAACTAGGCCACACCCATTCCTTTTACCTGATTGGTTGTACGTGTGTTGAGGCGGGGCTAAGACTAGACCACACCCATACGTTTTACATGATTAGTTGTACGAGCGACCGTTCCTCTGGCTTCTTATTCTGCATTGTGATTGGTTATGGCGGGAAATTTGAACTTGTACTCTTATAAGGGGGCATTGTTTTTAATTATGACTCATAATTAAATTACTTGGGCGGGGTGTTATGCGGGGCGAAGGAGAGAATTTGGTCAAAATCCAATTATTTTAACTATAAGTCAATCAAATTCCGCCACCATTTTGTTTTTAATAATGAGTCATAATCAAAACCCGCAATTATTTTACTTATGAGCCGTAATTAAATTGTATCATCATTACCCTTTTAATTATGAATGATAATCAAGAAAATCGGCCATTATGTTGTAATTAAATTATATCATAGTAACCCTATTAATTATGAGTCATAATCAAGACTCCCGGCCATTCTGTTTGCTATCGCTTTGAAAATATGCTACAGCCTTTTTTAATATCGCCTCTAGCATGTTCTCTTCAGGTGGATCAGTTCTATAATAAATTAAATTGCCTGTCGCACTTACAGCGGGAAAAGAAGGGTACTGGATTTCCAATAGGCCTACGCCCATTAACCTTTAGCCTTATTCGTTTTGGCAATAGTGTAATAAAACTTGACGTCATATTATCAGGAAAAAAATACGTCATAGAACTATTACTCAATAAGGTAAGATAAAACTACATTATATATATATATATATATATATATATATATATATATATATATATATATATATATATATATATATATATTGTTATGATTATATTATTTTATAATTTTATTTTAATAATTAAATAATCGAATATTTATAATTGTGCACCGAACTAGCTCAATCTCATTGTGGGGATAGGGATCAGGATTTAGTGGAAAATTATATTTAAATTTGTATGTAATTAAATGAATTACTCTTTAGGTAAAATATCCCATATGTACAAGAAATAAATACATAAATCAAAAATAATAATTGCAGGAAATCTAACACAATAATGAATACAATAAATAAGGCTATAATGAAAAATGACTCACATATACTGTTCCAAGTTCAAACTGATGTCTTCCTACAAGTTGTTCCAATTCGATGCAGGCACTTTCCAATTAATTCTTGCTGCTACCATATACCCATTGGCTGCTAACAAGTACTCGGGTTGTAGATCACGCTTGCTTTCGTAACTAGTAACGTTTTCTTTCAAATCGGCTTCACTCCAATCAGAAATTTTATCTTGATAATATTTTATTTAAATATATATTGCTTACTGAATGGTATCGTTTATAAAATATTTAAAAGTTGTCCAAAATTTATTTTAATTTCACTTATATTTTAGGTGCCGGTTCAAATGTGAATTATTTAAAGGAATTCGTAACAGGAAATAAAACACCAATAATCAAAAATAATTGCGACTTTAATTTGGTAAAACGTAATCAAATCACCTTCGACAAAACACAAACTTTAAAACGTTCAACAAAATCGTCACACAAATTAAATCGTAATGAATCTTTTTTGAACGAACAGGTATCGGAGACCGAACTATTTAAATTATTGCCGGTATAAAAACAATTGCTCTAGAATATTCTTCTCTCCGTTATTTATAACTTTTTCCCGATAATTAAATTAGGTTAGAAAAACTTACTTGTAACACAAATACACAACACTATTTTAACCTTTTAGAAAAAACTGAACAAATTAAAGAGTGCTCACCACTTCCAGGGCAATTCCTTTTATACCTTTTTGGTTGTTACTAAAACAAAAATTTTTTTCTAGCAAATCTACCTTTGTAACTAGGTCTCTGATTGGTTGAAAAATTTTACAATTTTAACTAAAATAGAAATTTGGCCATATCTTTCTTATATACTAACGGATTTAAAAACTAACGACATAAATGAAAACTGTATAAAATGTCGAATAGATAGACATCCAACAAGATATGGATCCTTAAAATAATATGCGAACTGACCTAATCTAATTTAAATTTGCTTATAACTACCTAATCTTACAAGCTAGACTTAATCTAATCACATATATGTAATCCTGGTAAAATTTGACATAGGAAAACACACATTTAAAATTCGAAATCTTGAATTTAAAGAAATTTTATGTTTGTGTAGAAAAATTCTAAATTGAACCCCCATTTCATGAAATTTTTGCGGTGAAATGCATTGTATCCTTTTTAATACTATGAAATACTGAGGAAGACCTCCTATTAATCACTTTAAGAATATAATTTAAGCCTAATATTATTAAAAAAACCATAAATTTGTGAAAAAACCTAGAATCTACAACATAACCAAACTTAATTCTAAAATTGCATATAACTTACGCTAGTGGCTTGTAATACTTGTCTTTAATTTATTTAATGTTCATTTCACCTGCATTGTAAAATATAGTGTTGCATTAAAAAGTCACATCGTTTAACACACTTACTTGAATTTTCACTACAAAAATGTATCTAACTGTGAATGTCTTTGTGTTAAAATGTTCTATGCATTGTTCTTGCTATTTAAATTGTATGACTAAGTTTGTCACACAATCGCATCCAAAAATATGTGAGAAATAATCCTAATAAGTCCATATTATAACCCTTTCATGAATTTATCACATTTCCTGCATTCTAAAACTATTTACACAATATTCCTAATATAATTCTAACTTTACAATTTGTGTTTAGACACCTGTAAAATATTCACATGCCAAAATACTCTCGAAAAAATTGACTTTTATGAAATAAAAGAAAATACTAAATTGACTTTACAAAAATAAATTTATTTAACATTCCTGACATTTTTGTTGGTAGCACAATGCTTTTTATAATGAAATCAAATTGTATAAATATTATTCAGATTATTTTGTCCAAAACAAATCCACCTTAAACCCATCGTGAACCAAATTCTATCAAATCAAAGTCTCGCACATGTACTAAGCTTAAAATCACCCCTTTTTATAAAGAAATTACTATTTAAACTGTCCGATCCTTGTCTTACTCCTTTCTGAACATCTCAATATATATATATATATATATATATATATATATATATATATATATATATATCAGCTACGAAGCTAACAACCAATTATTCTTCTCTGCTAAAATCTTTTGGAATTTGAACAGAGTGTCTTTATCAACCGTGACAACAGGGTCGTTATTAAGATCGATTATGCGGTAAACTGGAAGTCTTCTTTTCATCACTGCACTAATTGTAAACACTTACCCGCTCCAATTCCTTTCATATCCCTTCTCAAAAGTGTACTTAGTTCTGGCGATTCTGACTTGCTCAGTGACCTTATATTTAGGTCGACGTGTTGTGCCTAAGCCTTTCGCGTACAGGTTATTCAACACTTCCAAAATGTTTTCATCGTTCACAGCCCACGGGCCATCTATATGCTTGAATGTGGGCTATTGTTGTAAGCAGTCACAAGTTTTTGGAGTACATCAATATATCTGTTGGAATTTTTGTAATTTTCAATGTTTTATTAAATCTACAGATGGTTTTGCATCAGGTTTATTTGTTACATAGAAATTGATGTTTTGTTTCTTGAAAAATTTGTACACTGCCTGCCAGAAACTCATTACCTTTATCAGTCTGCAGATGTGCCGGTGTGTTATCACACACCTTAAGAATATCGACGAATGCTTCAAATACAGATGCTGCTGTCTTCGCTTTAAGAGCTAGCACCCACGCCCTCTTGCTAAACACATCAATAACCGTTAGTATGTAATTGTAGTCACTGTTGTGTTTATTTAAAGTTCGCATATCACAAAGACCCGCTTGCCACAGCTCGTAAACGTTGTTCACAATATACGTGTTGCGCCGAAACTTTTTCCTGACTGGTTCATGTATCGTATATGCTTCCTGTACCTGCAGCCAATTTTGCACTTCGCACATTTGCCTTTTACAGCGTTAGCTAAAGGTGTTATACCCGAAAACCTGGACGGATGAGAGGGATCATAGTATACAGCATCCATGTTATGTTCGCCACGTATGCCAATCTAGTGAAAGTCTTCTTCTCCGAGAGGATCACGTCTTCGAGTATTTACGATAAACTCTCGTGGCATATTTATTTCTTTAATATGCGTCGCAAGCTGTCACCAACCGTACGGGTTTCTAGTTTTTCGCTGTCTTAACGTTTCATCAACAAGATCGATAATGTTGGAATGTGGGATGATCTCGTCTTTTATTGTGACAGTGCCCCTTTTATCCCAAAATACATCACCACCCGTACTCAGTATACGCAAATATGAAGGCGATAGCGTTGACACTATTTCGTCGTCTGCAAGGCCCTTGGAAAAGTGTAGATATCTTTGAAGAAGTTGATTGTACTGTTGCCATTTGTCATGGTCAGCCATGCTGATTTTTAAAACTTTATCCATGTCGTTACCCATCTGCGTTAAAATGTTGTTTTGTGTGACGTCTGGAGCCTGCATCCGTTGCATAAAATCCAATGGTAGAATAACCATCTTCTTCAGATTGTGGTCCATGATTATTATTGAAACAGATTACCTAGAATACCACCAAGCAATGGTCCTAACAGAAGTGGTAGAAATACTCCGCTCTTATGCACAAGAAACTGTTTCTTCTTTTTATAGATTCGCCTCTCTGAGCCAAGCATCCTAAAGTATGTTTAAGTGGAAGTCGATGCTTTTGATCAGCTGACAGCGGTACAAATGTTGTGTGCACACATGCAGATACATTCCACCTGCTTACTATTCAAACATTCCAATAATGCGTCACGTTGACTTTTACTTAACCTGGCTAACGCGTGGAGGATATCAGTGTTTTTGGTTAAAACGTCAGCCATCATATATGATGTGATATTTATGACTGTGAGGCTTAAACCTTTTTTCGCTATATGTATCTGACGAATGCCTTCAGGCTCGAATATATTTGTTCTGTAGCGTAGCATGTCTGGCGTATTCTGTTTTAAATCGAGCAATGAATATCCATGTGGATCTGCTTGCTAAATGCTGTATCTGAGGTCTATCACGTGGATTCTTAAACAAGATTATGCAATGGACATTAAGTGAAATATCTCTCTGTCCGCGTCCTTGATGAAATATGTTTTATGTTAAGAAAAACATGCTTAGGTTTCTATGAAGACAGCCCTTTGTGAAAATACACACCACCGAACCGGTTTTTCACCATCAAACTGTTCCATATCAGGTAGACTCTTCTTAAATACCACTGCGAGGTCTTTGAATAAAGGCTTCCATTCGCCGTAGAACCAGATAATTTTTTTAAAAGTTATTAGACATTCCACGGTAAAATACGACTCTCAGTAACCCGGTTGCCGCAACTATTGCCGAAAAAGGATGCTTAAACTGACCTTCCATCTTGAAACTCAAAACGGTACTAAAGGGCACTCTGTCATCAGCCTCTCTTAAATACCCAAAAATCTGTGGGCACCGGTATAACTTACTTTTATTAATCTTATCTTTTAATATAAAAATGGTTTTTTTTTTTTAATATAATCATAAAATTATTATCCATTACATAACGTTAATTAACAGATTTTTAATGGCGTAGTGAAAGTTTGCTATTGCTTTATCGAAATTGAAAAAGAAGGATGACGTAGACGTTTTTACCTGATTAGATAATTATGGGTTTTCGCCAGACGTTATACACGTAATTCAATAGTGTAAGTTTGTTATTGTTTTATCAAAATTGAGAATGAATGACGAACTAATTGTCTTTACAATGCATTAACTACAAGTATTTTTCTTTACGTAACTAACTAAATAACAGTTTTAATAGCCTAGTAAAAGTTTGTCACTGCTTTAGAAAAATTTTGAATTAATGTCGACTTGCACGTCTTCACCTAATTAGATAATTGCAGGGTTTTTCCCCGACGACGTTAGAATCGTAGTTCAATATTGGAAGTTTGTTATGGTTTTATCAAAAATGGGGCTGAATGATAACTTGGTCGTCTTTACAACACGTTGTTATCCATAAATTTTAAATTTTGTTTTAGAAAGTGAACTAATTAGAAAAACATTGTTTACGCTACTTGTTCTTTCCTGTTGCGTAATATGCCTTGGGATAATCAGATTGGGGTTATAAAAACGAATGAATTATTCTCTAGCTTCACTTGCAGTTTTATACTTCCTGTGTCAAGTTTCTCGCCATAACCATTATAGAGTCCTGCATGTACTTTTAAAATACACCGCTAGATGGCGCCACAAACACATTCCATTTTTTTTGTCAAGGGGCGCAGCCCTACACCTGTCTTACAAGTTAACATTAAGCCCCTCACCCTATTAGATTACAAATTCAAATTTCCCGCGAAAACAAATTGACCGGAGGTCTTAATTATGACTCGTAATTAATAGTTATGATGATACAATCTAGTTATAAGAAATTTGCCGATGGTCTTGATTATGACTCATAATTAAAACGGTTATAATGATACAACTTAATTACGGCTCATAATTAAAATAATTACAGGTTTTGATTACGGCTTATAATTAAAAATAAGATGGCCATGGCATTTTATTGACTCATAATTAAAATAAATGGATCCAATCCTCTCCTTCCTCCTGCATAACACCCGCGCCCCAGCAGCTCAATTATGACTCATAATTAAAAACAATGCCCCTTTATTAGAATATAAATTCAAATTTCCCGCTACAACTTGAAGCAGTGGAATATGTGCCTTAATTGTAGAGGTGGTTTTAACATTTGCAAAACTTAACAGTATTTTATCACTATAGTGATATTTCATTGGCCATCCCTTATTTTTAATCACTAACTCGCACCTTTTCGCCATTGAGTTAACCAACTTTTCCAATTCCTCCTTTGAAACACATCGAAACGAAGCAGCAATTAGGAATTCGATTAATTCGGTCCTTTTGGGGGGTTTTCGTTTGGAAATTATATTGTATATCCTCTGCCGTAAGGTTCTCAATTGGGTTGAGATCTGGCGATTGTGGAGGACAATCTAATTTTATTATCTAGTAGCCAAGATTGTACACTTTTAGTCTTATGACATGGAGCATTATCATCCTTAAAGATGAGCATCTCGTTTCCGAACAGATCCTTTCCACTATTTAACATTGTAGTCTCTAAAGCCTCAATGTATTTAGTGGCATTCATCATACCAGATACAGTATGTAAGCGACCAATACCTGCAACAGACATGCAACCCCATACTATGACAGACGTTGGATGCTTTATCGTTAGAAGTACGCAGTTTGGAGCAAATCCTTCTGATGGAAATCGTCTGACATAAATTCCCTACATGTTATTTATAGTGAAAGTAGACTCATCACTGAATCCAATTGTTCTAGGGTCCAAGCATGACGCTGGTTTGCCTAATTAGGACAAAAAGGACGTTGTGTTTCTGAAAGTAGTGTCTTTTGTGTTCGACAACCTTTATTCCCAAAACTCTGGAGCCTCTTCCTCACTGTTGAAGTCTCTAACGGAAGTTTTTCTTGGGCGTCCACTGCGAGGCCCGTTTTCTATTTTTCCGATGCCTTAGCACTGGTGAATTATTCTTACTACAGAAGACTAATTGCACATCACTTTAGCAGAGATTTCACGGGAAGATCTACCCTCCTTATGATGAAAAGTGATGGGGTACCGTACTTCATCAGACGGTTTTCGATGTATTTTGACAGCAGTCGTACCTCAAATTCATTGTTTCAGGTAACTGTAAATCACTAGTGCTTATGTCCATCAATTTTCATATTGTCATATGAATGTATCAAACTATTGTAGGATTAATCTGGTTAGTTTTAATTAATTTTGAAAAATTCCCATGTCAAAATTACCTGTTATCAGCCATTTGCTTCCTAATATCAGCCATATGTGCTCCCATAGTCAGCCATATCTGTTTGTCACCACAGACAATGCTTTTATAAGGTAAATAATACTAAAATAATTGTTTACTGTATTCCATGTGATATTATTTAATACAAAATAAATGTTTAAAACAATAAGAAATAAGTTTAAGTAAATCCTCCATTAACAAAAATATTGATCTTACACATAAATTTAAACTAAATAAACACAAAAGGAGTGCTTTGTTAATTAATCACGCTCGTGACAAAAATGGCAGATAATTTCATATTCCTCAATATCCAAGTAATTTGATTTTTGGAAGCATGTATACTTTAAATGATAC
>JARFJB010002389.1:320000-337500 GCA_036346205.1 Vesta saturnalis | reverse complement strand
GCCCGTGTCGTTGTCTTCATCTACCGAATTATTAATGTGTGACTAATTCGATTGCAAAGCTATAAAAATTTCTTACAAAGGAAGAGGCAATTAAACGTATACAAATAGTAACAATTAGTAACTGATACTTTCAGGTAGAAAACCTAATCGCATGAATCAAGGTCTCATAATTGTGTATTCCAGAAATAAGATCTTCAATGGACGTTTGACTATTGAGTCGCCTATTACTTATCTATCTTCGTTTTAAACCGTGTTCATTATTGTTTTCAACAACTTTTTCTCAAGAGAAATTAATTTCACCTGAATGAACCACAAACTCAAAAACAGGGTGAATTTCATTTAGATTTCGTTTTAATTATGAACCCAGAGTCAGATAAACGAGCAGAAATACCAATAGATCCAATCATAATTTGTCTGATCTTTCAATAAATTCGTATATTTGGAATGAAATCTCAACTTTAGATACAAATTAGTTTGCATTTAATAAGTATTATGAGCAAAATACATTTGGGCAATAAACTGTAAACATACGTAGTCAATGCTTTAATAAATGAGGTTGAATCGAATGAGGTTGTATAACCGACGAAAATATAATGTACATTATATTCCGCATCGTTGCAAATCCACTTAGAGCTCCCTTTGTAAAAATCTCATAGAATAGATGACCGGCACAAACAAATCGCTGAACGTCCCGCCCTTTTATAATATAGCTAATAGCCGCCGGAAACGAGTGGCGCTGGTTGTACGTTTGGAACGTCGCGGCGCAGCCATTTACAGGAGTTCCGGCGGTACCGGAAACATTAGCCGTTTGTTATAGCTTATGTTACGCCATTAATCATATCTTATTTTCGACCATAATACTTCTTTGTTGTCAATATCATTATTGATATTCTTGTTTGCCATTTCTGTTCCATTTCGTGTTATAAATGGTATTTGTGAAATAAAATGAAGATTTGTCTTTTAATACTAGGTTATTTATAAAAACGAACTTAGCAAAGTTTCTTAATAAATATTTTTACATTTAATGCAATTTTTGTTGTTTACTAAATATAACTGTTATAAACGTAGGTAACGAAATAGATGTTAGGAACGTGATTGCAACATAATACTATTAACATCTCACTAAGGAACATCCACCACTCCCTTTTTAGTATCATTTCTATAATAAATATATCCAGATTCTCAAAGATGAAACGTAAAAATTTAGGCTAATAATATTTCTTGTTAGGACACAAGTTTGCAATAAGAAGTCATTTTAAGAATGCATTTTTCAGAATGAAAAACAATCCTTCAGGCAAAAAAAAATGTGTTGGGCTTTACTGTTACAATCAAGTCTTTGTTTTCTAAATGGTAACGAGTATAGTTTATTAATCAGATTTTCAATTACTCCTACATACACCCTTTGCTTTTTATGCACACGTCTCGAGTGCCTAATTTGCGTCCCTTCATGATCATTTTTTAAGAGTTGAGTCACGAAGTGGGTTTCGAGCATTTCAGCTTCCCCGTTTAGCAGGCTTAAAGTAACGAATGAGCTCAAATTTAAATTTTAAAAAATAATATAATGTTCGAGATAAATAAATGAGTAGTTGTAGCTACTGAAAGTGCTCTACTCCCTGGTATACGGATTAAAACTGTACAGTAAGCAAAGTTTGAGTTACTTATCACACTGCTGATGCAAGATTTGAAGTAAAAGAAACTCATACATAGATAAATATGAGTTTCTTTAGACTTCTATGGTCACCTTACTTACGAATTACCTCTTATTAAAGTAATGGACTTTAAAGTTAATTAATAAAGCAAAAAAATGAGATTTGTGTGCTTAAGTGCAGTATTATCGCTTCGGGGATTTCCAATAATTGCTAACAGCATTAACTGATTGCTATGGCATGTACCAGTTGCTCCTAATATAAGTGCCTCATGAAAACATAAAATACATCAAAAACCATATAAAAATGACATTTATTGATTAAATCGTAACCATATTAACGTGCTAAGGTATGATCCTTGAATGTTGTTTTTAAAAGTTCTATTCTCTTACAAAGAGTTTGGATGTTAAGGGCCGGTTGTTCAATAGTGGTTTAAACGATCGTTTAAGTAATCAGCAGATCCGTGGTTTAAACTTTCGAGCGTTGCTCAATTTCATTTAAACTGTAGTTAAGTTATTCCATGTTTAATGTAGCTTGGCGGAGACAACATCACTGTAGCTGTCAAACATCAACAGAATTGGATAGGATTCACTGGTTAGATACTTTCACGTGCTTTCTATTGTTTACAGTTGTAAAATAAGAGAAAGTCCGTTTAATTAAACTATTTAATTTATCTTATTACAATAAAATTTCCGCAGGTAGCAGCATTGTCATAGAGTTTATTGCATGATTTCTAAAAAGAAATTGATCATACATAACTATTACCTATGGTTTTTAAAATAAATTAGTTATACCTTTCAGTCTTTAATGAAATTTCTTCAACAATACGATCATGAATTATTGTTACGGCCTCTTTAGAAAGTCTAAATCTCACTATAAATTCACTGCCAGTCCACTTTTCAAGATGATTGGGCCTGTCTCGAGTTGTTTTTGTTGTTCCCGGTTGATTAACAATCAACTAATTTCGTCTTCGCTGAAACGTTCCTCTAAATAATTATAATAGTCCATTTTTATTAAGCACGAGTAATCGCTATTCGAGGTGCGTCGACAAATAAACACACTTTTTGAGGTTACGTTTTCGCGTTTAACGCGGTTAAACGGTCGCAACCGATGGTTTAAGTAAAACCACGGATTATTGTAAGTTTAAGCACTAAGCGACCATTGAACAACAAATAAGTGTAGTTTAAACTACGGATTAAGTTAAACGACTTACACCACTATTGAACAACCTGCCCTAAGTAAGCAAAAAAAGTGGAAAACCTAGAGTATTGCTACGAAACTAAAGTGCATGTTAACCTCTCGGGTTATTTTTGTTCGTAACTGGCGTTTCTCATAACAAATATCCAAATTTGACATAATGCACCTATAATATCCTTTTTACTTTTGATCCCGACTAAACAGAACTTCCCAACTACTCAAATAAGTCGCTTCAGGTCAAGCTATCCAATAGAAAATGAATCAGGTCCATAGCTCTTTCTTACAGACCAACAAAAAGTGCTCATAATAGTGCATTTTCTTTAATTCTTAAAAAATGCACCAAAAGGTTTTTTATCCAAATTAGCATTATCATTTTTAAAATAGGTTTTTATCTCACTCAGGCAAAATCAACAAAAATTCTGGAAATTGAATGAAATGGCCACGTAAACAAAATTTCAATAAAGTAAACTTGATCATTAAGAGTTGTACATGACATTTGATGTATGTCTATTTTAGACTTGTTCAAAAATAGTTATTTGTACTATAAGTAAAGAAAAGTATTGTTTTTCGTTATGAATCGCGATCTTTCTAATCAAGGCGCAGCCGAGATTAGAAATATATTCAAATAAATTAGATATTTTCTGACAAATGTCAAATTAAATACATAAGCAAAAAGGTTTATATATTTAGTTATATACCACTTTTTTGTTTATATTTTTAAAGTAACGATTACAAAATAGTGTATTAAAAAGCAAGTTTTAGAAGACCAGCCTTGAAATACGAACTCAAGCTTAAAAAAACGAGTGGCATAGGCACGAGTTTTTTAAAGAACTATTATTTTGGTAGCATTAAATTTCAAAATGCGGTACATTTTAAAATAATTTAGCAACATTTTAAATTGTGAATGAAAATTGTTATAGTCAAACATTGGTGTTAATAACGTTATTACGTATTAAAATGTTTTCGTACTTTCATAAATATTACTTTGGTAGCTGCCTCGGAGGTGAAATGGTTAGCATGCTTGCCTTTTACCCGAATAGCGCGGGTTCAAACCTGGCTGAAGTTGCCGTTTTTCAATAAACGGAGAAAAACCAAAGCACTCCTTCTTCTCGGATAGGAAGTAAAACTCTAAATCCCTTACTAAAGGTAAAATTCTTTTAGTGGGTCAAACTTCTAGTGATGAGTACTGCTAATAGCCATTAGTCGTTGATGCGCCTACAGTTGTCTGACATTTCCGTTTACGTCTAGATCTCGGTCAACAAAAAGAATTATTTTGGTAACAATGTATATTGAAAGGACAGTTCCCTTTACAATAGTTGAATACTTTAAAAGAATAAGTTGGCACCGTCAGAAATTCTAAATGACAATTATTACAATCAGACATTGCGGTTAATGTTACGTATTACATTGTTTAAACTGGTACTTTAAAAAATATTGAATGCTCGCAAAAAAGTAAATTGCCAACATTTCAAAATATTGAAAACACTTTTTCGATCAAATCACCAAGAATGAGTTATGTCTGGGTGTTCAATATGGCGACATCCGTCGCAATTTTTAAATACGATATATAGCTCAACGTTCCTTCCTGGTATTTTATATTCTAATATTCTAAGTAAATGACAATTGTTAAAGTTAAATATTCAGTTTAAAAATTATAGTACGTATTAAAATGTTTAAGTTGGTACTTTCATAATATTACCTTGGTAAAAATGACAGTTCTTTTTATAATAGTTGAATACTTCAAAAAATGCAAGTTAGTAACGCTACAATTCTGAATAACAACTGTTAAAGTCAGGCATTAAGGATATGGTATTACGTAGTATATTGTTTAAGTTGGCACTTCATAAATTTTATTTTGATAGCATTAAATGTTAAAAAGGCGTTTGTTTTAACAACAGTTGAATGCTTACAATAATTGTAACTTGGCAACATTTTATATTCTGAATGTCAAGTGTTATAGTCCAATATTGAAGTTAAAAATATTATTACGTATTAAAATGTTTAAGTTGGTACTTAAATATTCCCTTAGCAACGTCAAAAAGAATAGTTGAGTAAAAATTTTGAATAACAATTGTTAAGTTCAAAAAGACATTTCTTTTTGCAACAGTTGAATGCTTCCAATAACTGTAACCTTTAAAACATTTACAATTCTGAATAAAAGTTGTTAAAGTCAAACATTGATGTTAATAGTGTTATTACGTGTTAATATCCTTAAATTTGTACTTTGTTAAATATTGCTTTGGTAACATTACCTGTCAAAGAGACAGTACACTTTACAATAGTTGAATACGTAAAAAATGTAAGCTAGCAACATTGAAAATCCTGAATGACATTTGGTAAAGGCAAACATTAAGGTAACTAATGGTATTACATATTAGAATGTTTAAGTTAATACTTTCATAAATATTAGTTTTGGTAACATTGTATGTCAAAAAGACGGTTAGTTTCACAGTAGTTGAATACTTCAAAAAATGTAATTGGCAACATTTAAAATGCTTAATGACATGTTGTTGAAGTCAGGCATCAAGGTTAATAAATGCTACCTATTATATTGTTTAACTTGATACTAAAAGATATCGTGCTGGCATTAAATGTCAAAAAGTTCATTTTATAATAATTGAATGCTTCCAATAATTGTAACTTGGCAACATTTCAAATTCTAAATCACAATTGTTAACGTCAAACAATAAGGGTAATAATATTACGTATTACATTGTCTAACTTGGTACTTCATAAATGTTATTTTGGTAACATTAAATGTCAAAAAGCCATTTCTCTTGCATTAGTTGAATGCTTCCTATAGCTGTAACCTTTAAAACATTTAAAATTCTGAATGGTAATTGTTAAAATCATACATTGAGGTTAATAATGTAATTACGTATTAATATCTTACAGTTAGCAACATTGTAAATACTGGATAACAATTGTTAAAGGCAAACTTTTAGGTTAATAATGTTATTACGTATTAAAATGTTTAAATTGATACCTTCATAAATATTATCTTGGTAACACTGTATATCAAAAAGCCGGTTCATTTTACAGTAGCTGGCTACTTCCAAAAATGCTATTTGGCAAAATTATAATTCTGAATGACAATTGATAAAGTCGGACATCGGGGTTAATAATGTTACGTATTATATTGTTTGAGTTGGTACTAAAAAAATACCTTGCTAACATTAAATATCAAAAAGACAGTTCATTTTACAATAGCTGATTTCCAATAACCGTAACTTGACATTTTAAACTCTTAATGACAATTGTTAACGTCAAACATTGAGGTTAATAATATTAAAGTCGGTAAGTGAGTATGACGATATTTCGTATTATACAGGGTTATTACAAATGATGTTCCCGATTTCAATTATAAATATTACTGGATTAACCTGTTTTAAGACCATTTCAGTTGGTACCACTGGAAAGAAAAACTCGTAAAGTTTTGTTTACATTGATTTAAGTACGTATCAGCTATTTGTTAAAGTCAATTGTTGTCAATTGTGTAATGGCTGAATTTGAAGACAGGAAAGCATTTGATGTGTTGGATTATCACATCAACCAATCAGTTATTAGTGTGCAACGTCACTTTAGAACCAAATTTAATGAAGATTCTCCTAGTAGTCACAAGTAGTACTTGAATTTTAAGAGAAATTGGTGCATTTGTAAAAAGAAATCAGTCAGTAAGCAATGACGCTGTAGAGCAGGTAAGGGAAAGTTTTACGCGTAGTTCACAGAAATCTACTGTTAAATGCAGCAAACAGCTTGATATACCACAGCCAATAGTTTGGAAAGATTTACGTAAACTTATAAATTTCAAGCCTTACAAACTTCAGCTTGTTCAAGCATTAAAACCAAAGGACAAAGTTCTAAGACTTTCTTTTTGTGAGAACATGTAGGCATTGATGGAAAATTAAAACTGTGTAAAATGTTTACTCTTTAGTGATGAAGCCACATCCCACTTGTGTGGTACCGTGAACAGCCATAATGTCATAATATGGGGTTCGGAGAACCACACACCTACATCGAGCACTTACACTCCGAAAGGTGATTTGTCTTGTACTATCATTTACAACAAAGTGTACGGACCTTTTTTCTTTGTTGGACAAACAATAAATGGAATAAATCTTGGACATGATGACGGAATGGCTTCTACCGAAATTAGAACAAGAATCCCTAAACTTCATTCTGGACTTCAAAATCGGCTGCCTGGCAGATGAATCGGCCATGCAGATCCAAGTGATGGTGCACTCTTGAACTGGCCTCCAAGATCTCCGGACATCACCCCCTGCGATTTTTTCTTGTGAGGATACACCAAACATAAAGTGTATACACCACCAGAAAGCATACCTGAGATCCAACAACGGATTACCAGAGCTATCGAAACAATCGACCTGAACACTCTTAACAAAGTATGGCAAGAGCTTGATTACACGCTTAACATCTGTCGTATCACAAGGGGTTTCCATATGGAACATTTATAATTCTTGGCACCTGGGATGAAACTTTTTAAGTTTTTCTTAAAATGTAACCATTTTATTTTTTTGTATGATAAATAAAACTAGATTTATGTGCACTTGAAATCATGAACATCATTTGTAATAACCCTCTATTGTGTAAGTTGGAGCTTCATAAATTTTATTTTAGTAGCACTAAATGTCAAAAAGGCATTTATTTTAACAACAGTTGAATCCTTCCAATAATTGTAACTTGGCAACATTTTATATTCTGAATGTCAATTGTTTTAGTACAACATTGAAGTTAAAAGTATTATTACGTATTAAAATGTTTAAGTTAGTACTTTCATAAATATTACTTTAGTAACGACAAAAAGCCAGTTTATTCTATTTGAGTACTTCAAAAAGTATGGTAGTGTTTAAAATTCTGAATAACAATTGTTAATGTCAAACAATGAGGATAATAATATTACTTATCATATTGTTTAAAAATATTATTATGGTAGCATTAAATGTCAAAAAGGCATTTCTTTTGACAATAGTTGAATGCCTCCAATAACTGTAACCTTTAAAACATTTAAAATTCTGAATGGCAGCTGTCAAACATTGAGATTAATAATGTTATTGCGTGTTAATATCTTTAAATTCGTACTTTGTTAAATATTGCTTTGATAGAATTGACTGTCAAACAGACATACACTTTTAAAATAGTTGAATACCTAAACAAATGTGAGCTAGCAGCATTGAAAATCCTAAACGACCGTTGTTATAGGCAAACATTAAGGTTCATAATGTTATTACATATTAGAGTGTTTAAGTTAATATTTTCATAAATATTATTTTAGTAACATTGGGTCAAAAAGACGGTTTACAGCAGTTGAATACTTCAAAAAATGTAATTTGGCAATATTTAAAATTCTTAATGCCAATTATTAAAGTCGGAAGTCGAGCTTAATAGTGTTATGTATTACATTGTTTAAGTTGGTACTAAAAATTTTGTTTTTGTTTACATTAAGTGTCAAATATTGCTTAGGTAACGTAGCCTGCAAAAGGGCAGTACACTATACAGTAATGGACTACGTAAACAAATGTAAGTTGAAATCATTGAAAATCCTAAATGACATTTGTTAAAGGCATACATTGAGGTTAATATTGTTATTACATATTAAAATACTTAAGTTGGCCGTTACATAAATATTACCTTCGTAACATTGTATGTCAAGGAGGCATTTGTGGGTTAAGTGGAAGAGCGCATGGAGTCGTTGACTCACTGTGAAGTTCGCCTTTGGAAGCTAACCTTTTGCTTCTTCAACGTTCACATAAAGGTATTATTATTATTATTATTTCAGTTTAGATTAGTTGAATACTTGAAAAAATGTAATTTGGCATCATTTAAAATTCTGAATGACAATCGTTAGTCAAACATTGAGGTTAATAGTGTTACGTATTATATGGTTTAAGTTGGTACTAAAAAAATTAATATATTATTAATACTATTATACTAAAATTAAAATGACAGCATATAACCTCCCACAGTCTAACTGGTTTTGGATGTATAACCATCTGTTACACGTCCAAACCGCACTAGGCGTCGTGTATGCTTACTAATGTAAGCGGGTTGCCAAGCCAGCTAACAGGGAGATGGGCGTGGTAGAAATAATAAGTAAAATGGGTGATTATTACGCTCAAACACCTTACACCTAAATTCAAACAGCTCAGTCCGGGAAAATATGTCTCTAGGCGCCACAATACAAATACAAATACAAATATATCTCATAACTGGCTAAATAAACAAAATAAAATTAACGATAAATGTATATTGTCCTGCACCAAAATAATAAACAAATGTTTACATACATAACAGCGTGGTTGATAAACCACCGTCAATACCAATTTGCATTTCTACAAAAATTCTTAATACTAAAACACCCAATACAACATAACTCGAGACCGATTATCTTTTTACTTCAACACTAATTAATTAACTAAACATTACGCAAATCACAACTAAACAAAAAAAAGATAATCGTGCTTATCTGAGTTTTTAAAATCCTTAAATGTAATTCTTACTTAAAGACTGTCCATTATCCTATGCTTTTCTTTCTTCTTTCTTCCCGTAAATCAATTAATTGTAGTTCATTTGTATTCCTTAGTTTGCCTGAAGGCACATCACAAATACGTACTCCACAATTTCACAAACACATTCCTTTCTGTAATCGCAAATAGTCTAACTATACGAGGTTATTACTCCAATAACGTAATAAACTATACACGTTTGGTTGCCTCTTAAAACGTTTCTCGCAACCTTTAGGACAGTTTAGTCCTTCCTTAACACAAATAAACTTTTAATGTCACATAAAATTACCTTAACATTGGTTTAATTTATTACGAAATATTTCGTTTACTTAAAGTAAAGTACCATAAATAACTTTAACTACATATCGGTACAAGAACACGCGCTGCACATCAACACTTTAACGTAATAACTGTTAACTTTTATAAATCTGCTTATGCACTTTTTACTTTCTTGAAAATAAACAAACTGATTTTATCTTCAATCTCAATTTTAATTAATTGTTTTATTTATGAATGTCTTATACGATTCATCCCCTTTCGGGTTACGCAGTTGTTTAAACAATGACTGCCTTCAATACTATTCACAAATATAACTCCAACTTAACCCATTCTAATTTCATACCTCGCGCGCGCGTCTCACCGAGCTCTCAACAAAAAGCAACAACCAACTCTCTCGTCAATCTCTGACTTTCCTATTTATACCTTCAGCCATCCATCTTTAAACATGTCTTCCTTCCGCACTATATTCTCCAATGGTATTCACTCAAAATTTCTTATTCCCGACTGCTGCTGCCATCTGTACAACCACGCTCATAACTACAATACATCGCCATATTTGTTTTTACTTGCAAATTTTCCAATTACTTTATGAAGAAGCCATTTTTCGTCATCACATTCATTCAGTAGCCACTCTGGACCATTACACAACTTTCACCGTTTATCTCCCATATGCGCTCGACTTCCTTCCGAAACATTTGCAAAAATAAGTACCGTCTAAGGTCTCAAATCCCATATACATACACGTATTCTCAAAACTTATTGCACAACATTACGAAAACTTTCTGAAATTAACACTTAAACATACCCAATCTTTCTCTACATATTTTCTAAAACATTCTACACTTATACACTCACATCTTCTGGCAAAGATTACTCCTTATCCACCAACATTCCATTCCTTACGGTAGCAAAACAGTAGCAACACAGTACCAAACATTATCGTCCCATCGACAAATTTCTCTTCACATTTACATTCATCAGAATCTAATTATTCCAACACCAATGTCTCTATAATATTCAAATACACGTATCTACATACAGAATTATATTTCTCCTAAATTTCCAGTGGCGTATCATACACCCACATACATTATACATATACACAAAAAATTTTTGTTTCGTTCAAACTCAATACACCCGTACTCAAAACACGTAATACACGTCATTATAACATCCTACGTACAGGGTGCGTCAACGCAGCCTGACACATTACGCCCATTGTTTTCCGATTCAGCGCGTCTTAATAGTCTCGATATCACTGCGCATCTTTAACCAGTAGAATCGTTCAGCGATTGGCGTAGGTCTTGCAAACGCCTGCGTTTCTTCTGTCATCCTTAGGTATAATTCTTCAACACAAACTCCTACAAACTCGAGCAGGTCTCCCTTAACCTTCCTAACCATTTTTGTTCCATCTATAGTTATCGGATTAGCCTTTGTTATATTCGTTCAATCTACCTGCGGTAGTGATCGAGATAAAGTTTGGGAACGATGTGATCCTTGCGTTTGCCGACTATAATTTCAAACGAGTACTGCTGCATCCTTACCACCCACAGTGTTAATCCTCCAAACAGATCTTCCAGATGATTAAGCCAGACTAAGGAGTTCTGGTCTGTTATCACAGAAGAAGCAATTCCGTGGTGATATAGCTTAAGTTTATATATCGCCCAAACGACGGTTAAATACTCCCTCTCTGTGGTGAGGCGAATAAGTGATCTATTGGGATAACATATCAGCTTGTCTCCTTCCTCACAAGTTGCGCCAATACCGCCCCGGGGCTATAACCAGACGTGTTGGTTCGTACCACAAATAACTTTATATTAGTCTAGGCCGATAAAAACAGGTGCGTTTGCTAACACCTCCTTAATTTTCCTATACGGTTTATCGTATTTCTCTATCCAAATAAACCCATTTCCTTTTTATTATAAGTGCCGCAATCGGCGCGATAAATAAAAAAATCTATGGTAACAAACGGCGGTATTATCAGTAAGTCCCCACTGTCATTCAGATGTACTTCATATTTTCCACCTTGTCGGGGACTACGTGCAGTCCACACTTATCCACCACGTAACCCAGACATGTCATTTGCAGCCTATAAAACTGAGATTTGTCGTAATTGATCGTAATATTTTCCTTTTGTAGTATTTCAAATACTTGTTTAAATATTTGTAGATATGGTTCAATAGTTTGCGTGACAATACTCACGCCGTCCATGTACACGCTCACGTGCGGCTCTTGATCTTGGCCAATCACTTAATCGATAACTCTTAGCCAGGTTGCAAATGGCATTCGTTGAAATTGGAACAATTCATTATTTGGCACGGTGAACGCCATATGTCGCTAACAGTGTTTAACTTTCTGTAATCCACGCAGATCCTAAGTGTGGTATTTACTCTCAAAAGCGTTTTATACATATATTAGATCTATTATATACAGTAGCCAAATATTCACACTTAACACTAACTTAAATGTTTACATAAGAATCAATGAAAATAAAATCGGATGCTGAAATAACACTACTAAATTGGTATTACAAGTGAAACAAAAATCCACCACCAACCAAGCGGCCTGGGGTTGGCAGGTTCTCCTGGTGGCCATTGGTATATGATACCGGTGTCTAGGATAGACATGCAGCTTCACCCTCTCGTTCCGTTTGCTGTGAAAATATCATTAACTACGTGTTTACGCACTCTAAAGAACTGATATTAATGTATATATCTGGTAGTTTCCAGGGGAAGCTACTCGATTTATACAGTTATGACGTTTGTGACCACAAGATATCCTTATACCTGCTTTAAGGTCAAACCGAAACTCAGTACTTTTAAAGGGACTGTTTTATGCTTTACACCTTATAAAAGGATTTGTATTTTATGTTGCATAAATGTTACTTTTAGGTCTCGTTTTTAAGAATGAGATTTTAATGAAAACAAAATTGGTGGTGTTTAAGAATTATTTAACATTATGAAAGTAAATAGAATTCTCGTATTGAGTATACTGAGTGCGGTGACGCGTAATACGTTGACCGCTTAGGTGCTCCTTGCGCTTCTGGTTTAGATAGCGCCGGTAGTGGCTACCTGGCGGCCTCCAACTCGGGGGCGCATTTAAGGTATTTAAACCTCCAGAAACGTTTAATTTCAGGATTATCTATCAGGCACAGGATTAACCAAACGTTTTACAGGTACGGTACTATGAAGAAGGATTACTGGGCTTTTAAAAGAGACCCAGAAGAATGAGTCGAGTTGACCCAACAAAATGAAAGTTTTTTTGAAGTATGCTCATGCTTATGGTTAGTAATCACTTGTTTACAGCTTATTTATATCTTAGTCGTAGACTGTTCAGGAGTCCTTCTCCTCTTCAGCCCTGTTAAATTCTTGCTTGTTGGTGTTGCGATGTTTTGTGTTATTGTATAGTTTACAATCATGAGATGTGGTTATTTTTGGTGAAAAAAAGAAAAAAAAAGATGTGTGTGTGTGTGTGTGTGTGTGTGTGTGTGTGTGTGTGTGTGTGTGTGTGTGTGTGTGTGTGTGTGTGTGTGTGTGTGTGTGTGTGTGTGTGTGTGTGTGTGTGTGTGTGTGTGTGTGTGTGTGTGTGTGTGTGTGTGTGTGTGTGTGTGTGTGTGTGTGTGTGTGTGTGTGTGTGTGTGTGTGTGTGTGTGTGTGTGTGTGTGTGTGTGTGTGTGTGTGTGTGTGTGTGTGTGTGTGTGTGTGTGTGTGTGTGTGTGTGTGTGTGTGTGTGTGTGTGTGTGTGTGTGTGTGTGTGTGTGTGTGTGTGTGTGTGTGTGTGTGTGTGTGTGTGTGTGTGTGTGTGTGTGTGTGTGTGTGTGTGTGTGTGTGTGTGTGTGTGTGTGTGTGTGTGTGTGTGTGTGTGTGTGTGTGTGTGTGTGTGTGTGTGTGTGTGTGTGTGTGTGTGTGTGTGTGTGTGCGTGCGTGCGTGCGTGCGTGCGTGCGTGCGTGCGTGCGTGCGTGCGTGCGTGCGTGCGTGCGTGCGTGCGTGCGACGTGCGACTCGACGTGCGTGCTGCGTGCGTGCGTGCGTGCGTGCGTGCGTGCGTGCGCGCGTGCGCGCGTGCGCGTGCGCGTGCGTCGTGCGCGTGCCCGTGCGCGTGCGCGTGCGCGTGCGTGTGTGTGTGTGTTATTATTATTATCATTATTATTATTATTATTTATTAAAATCAATATTTACATAAGCAGTTTCACACTCTTGCTTTACATGGTAACCTAACTAAAACAATTTGTAATCAAATGTTTGACATTATTACGTTGTTTCGGATTCTAAGATTTTATTGAAGATCAGCTCTCCATTTGTTACCTCACAAAGTACTTTGGTGGGGCACCACTTCTTTTTAAAACTGTCCACATTATTGTCCTTTAGGTACCACTGGAACTCATTTATTAACCTTGTTTTTAATCGCACCTTATAGTTCTTTAGATACCGTGGGATGATTTCCGGATTTTTCACATATGCTGTGTGTTGCTTGTATGCGATACTAATACCGAGCACTATTAAATAATTTGCTATATATTTATTATTGTCTTTTGTTTTATGTCCGTACATGCAGTATTGATCTTTTAAATACACCTTAGGAACGTTTATTGTCTGTTTGATTGTTTTTGTAATGTACTTCCACATTGGCTGTACTAGGTTGCAAGCTATAATAATGTGCCATGCATTACCCTCTACTTTACACCATAAGCATCTGCTGTCGTTTGTCACTGATACATGTTGAAGAAATATCATGTCCGCGAGCCTGTTTTTTGCAAACCTCCATGCAATGGTTGAGTCGGACCCTAAGGATGGTTGTTTAAAAATTTCAGTCCAATAGGCTATTTCATTTCCCCAGTATCCTCGCATTTTTTCTGTTATTCCGAATTCTTTTTTAGTTATAATTTCCACCAGTAGCTTTCTTGTCTGCTTGTTAATTTCGTGCATTTTAAAATTGTCTTCAAAGCATACAATTGGGGGCCATTGACTTGCATTGTAATCCTCTAAAGCTAGTGAAAAATATTGATAGCACATTTTTTTTAGCGTTTCATAAGAACAATATAACTCTTGTCTAATTATGGGAGAAATATAGTTGGCTGTTAGGTGTTCTTTATCTTTCCAAACGTTCTCACTCGTGCAATCATCCATTGATTTTAAACCACTTCGATTCCATACGCTCTTATTCAGTATGTTATTAAAAGAGTTCGGCCACAGTGGACATTGAAACAATGGAAGTGTTTTGATATCATTCAAACCTTTTGGGAAGTCCTTAAACTTAAGAGGTATTGTGTTCCATGCTTTAAGAATACTATCAACAAAGGATGTCTTTGAATTTTTCATATTTTTGATCTTTGAGTATAGCGCTTGCCAATAAAAGTCATTGCCAGTACGATTTCTGATATGGTAATTTATCATTCTTGGCCAATTGGTTGTATAACTAGCTAAATACTTTATCGCTAAAAGTATTCTGAATCCTATCATTTTTGATACTAAATGAACTAATCCAAGACCTCCATGATTTAACGGTGAACATAAATGTTCTACTGTTGTCCAGTGTTTTTTCTGCTTCCATATAAAGTTTATATATTGTTTCTGTATATAATCATGGTCTTTGTCAGGTATTGTTAATACTTGCAAGGTGTGCCATATCTTTGGTGCTATAAACGAATTGATTATTCTTACACGACCTCTCAATGACAAACCGTTAGCTCTAAAGCTCCACTTTTGGATAGCCTTTGATGTGGTCTCTTTTAGATGTTCAGTTGCTATTTCCGTCGTGTGATTTTCTGATGTACTAAAGGAAATTCCCAAAATCTTAATGACATCTGCCCATGTACAATCAAGCGGTGCATCCTTTCTATTTTCCCATTTACCACACCACAACCCTTTACTTTTGTCTAGATTGATTACGGCACCTGACTGCTTAGCAAAACGTGTAAAACAACTAACCAGTAAAGGAAAATCTTCGTTCGTTGATATGAAAGCCGTAACATCATCCGCGTAAGCCGATACAATAAGTGATTCTTCTCTCAGAGGTTGAAGAAGTGGAATGCCTTTCATGGTCTTTCTACACATGTTAAGCAACGGTTCCAACGATATCGAAAATAAAGGCCCTGATAAAGGACAACCTTGTCTGATTCCCTTGCGTATACTTACTTCTGCAGTTAAAAGGTGCCCTACTCGGATATGAAACGTTGAGTCTGTATAAAGTGCCTTAATTGCATCAATAAACGATGCTGGAAAGTTCATTGACTTTAGGACATTAAATAAGTGATTATGCAATACATTATCATATGCGCTTTCCAAATCTAACGAAATCAATGCTAGTGCCACTTTCTCAGTATTCGCGTAGTTTATTATGTCTCTGTGTAAATGGAGACTGTCATAAATCGATCTCCCCGGAACGCTATACATTTGGTCAGGATGCACAATTTTCTCGATTATGTTCATTAGTCTATTAGATAAAGCTTTAGCTACAATTTTGTAGTCCGTCGTCATTAGTGAAATTGGTCTCCAATTTTTAATGTCATAAGGGTTTCTTCCTTGTTTTTTTATTAACGTGATGACTGACGTTTTAATCGCTTTAGCGATACTTTTATTTTCTTGAAAACTATTATTGATTGCTTGATAATAATATATTCCAATCTTGTTCCAAAAGTGTATGTAAAATTCCACCGTGAAGCCGTCTGAACCTGGAGATTTCTTTTTGTTCAGGTTATTTAGTGCGTTGGTTAATTCTTCAAATGTAATTGGAACTTCTAGTTGGCATCTGTCTTCTTCACATAATTGCTTTAAACCGGCGTATAAATCTGAATCCTCTTTTAGAGCTGTATTAGTTTCTTGTTTGTTTTTGAAAAATACATGCACTTCTTGACATAATTTTATGGGATCATACACAGTTTGGTTGTCTATATTTAATTGTTTTAATGGTTCAGTACAGTCAGCATTAAAGCTTGGCTTATCCGGTACATCATCGTTAATTATTTCTAAATATTTGGCGTTAATTTCCGATGATTTAGAGATTTTTTTATAAAAATCGTTGCTTTGCCTTAAGATTCTTCCTATTGTTGCAGGTTGAAGTGTAGCAGTTTGTGCTAGTGAATTGTGTAACATTTGTAGTCTATTCAATTCCATAAATTTTATTTGATTCTTATGTTTATTATATATGATGGTCGCGGTTTTTATTTCTGCTTTCATGGTAATCCACTTCATCCATAAATCTTGTTGCGATGTTTCGTTGTGTGCCACATATTCGATAACGTGATTTATACAGTTAGTGTATTGCATATCATTTAATAGTGCATTGTTAAATCGCCAGTATGGGCTTCCTGATGGAACTGTTTAATTTATGATTAGTTCAACAGCTAGATGATCCGAAAAGGACAAAAAGTTGGATACTGATTTAACTTTGTTAATTGTACATGCGTCACACAAAAAATAGTCCATTCTTGATGCTGAATTGTTCGTAAAGTAGGTGTATCCTGTTGAGGTTGGGTGCCAGAATCGGTATGCCTCATGGAGTTTGTTGTGGTTTACCAATTCCTTTAAAGTGATCCTAATCCTTGCATTTCTTTCAGATGACTGCATTCTATCCATAGATGGTTCCATCGTACAGTTAAAATCTCCGCCAATTACCACTTTGATATTTTGTTTCCTCATGAGTTCCATTTCGGAGTTCAGCTTATGCATTATTTGTAGAGCTGTTTTTAAATTATGTGGTATGTAAATGGAGTAAATGCCATATATATCGTTATTTAATTGTAACATTACTTTTGTAAATATCCTTCTTCAATAACATGTTGCGAAGTTATTCTAACATTGTATTTCTTTTTGACAACTATGGCTGTTCCTGAATAATCTGCGATTTTCGGATTAA
>JARFJB010002389.1:287500-315000 GCA_036346205.1 Vesta saturnalis | reverse complement strand
TGCTCAAAGCATTTTCCGAGGCAACTCAGGAGGGAGATTAGTCTATAGGAAGAGGGTGAGGTTAGGTTGGGGTGGGGTTTGGGTATCATGACGGTGATGGCCGATTTCCAGTCCGTCGGAAAGTGGGATAGGATTAAACATTGTTTGTAGATGTTGGAGAGTAATCGGAGGGCTAGGTCGGGTAAATGACGGAGGATTTTTGGATTGAGGCAGTCATGACCTAGGGCAGAACTTTTCCCTTTTTTGAATTATGTGTAGACTGATTCGATTCGATTTATCGAGTTGGATTTCAGGAAGGTTAAGGTTGCAAAATTCTTCAAGGCGACCCTCGAGGAGTGCCCTGAACCGGTTATCCAATTGGGGATCGGAAAGTGGATTGGAGGTGGTGACCAAAGAAATCGGCCTTTCCTTGGTCGGATGAGGTTAGGTTGCCTTGAGGGTCGGTTAGGTGGGATTTAGGGTTGATTTTTCTTCTCGTCAGTCTATCGAACTGTTGCCAGAAGAGTTTACCATTTCTATAATCTAGCTGGGAGGTGGCTTTGGTCCAGGAGTCTTCAACATGTATATTGGCTTCTCGCTTGATTAAGGCGTTAAGGCGATTGATTTCGGTCTTGAGAGCCGGATAGCTAGATCGCAAGAATTGACGATAGATTCGTCTTTCCCCTTTGATCCAGTTCAGGATATGCCGTGGGAGCGGTTTTCGGGAGATGTCGATGTTTTGTAATGGGACAGAGATATCGACCGCTTCCGTAATTACGGAAGTTAGGTCTCTGATGGATCTCTCGAGATCTTGGTTCGTTTGAAGGTTGGGTAGGGGAAGGCATTGGAGATGTGTTCGGAGAACACTTTCCAGTCTGCTTTCGAAAAATCTTTAATGACTGTGTATTTAGGAGCTGTAGGGGGAGCTGGACAAAATGAAGTTTTGACCAATAGGGGTATATGATCTGAAGTGATCTTGATGCCTAAAAAGCACTCACGATCGAAATAGTGAGATATAGGTTCGAAAACTATGATATAATCTACTATTGAGGCACCTAAGTGTTCGAAGTAGGTTGTCTGTGTGTTGGCGATTCGCAAGAGCGGCAACTGAACAGAGCGGACGATAGCCTGTTCCCGTTGCCATTTGTTGCAGTGTCTCCAAATTGGATGTGGCGGGCATTGAAATCACCTAGGATAACTGCATTAGGGAGGCTAGAGGCGTAGCTAGAGTCAGAGTAGCGCGTCTTGCGGCTTTATTGGAAACGTCGGAAGCGGAACGGCTTCTAGCGGTAATTTTAATGCAGAGATTGGTTATTAGACTGGTGGAGACTCTGACGTAAAAAACTCTCGACGTTTTCGAAACAACGTCAGAGGGGATATATATTTATTACTTGATGATATGAGCAATTTAATTAAAACAGGTTAATTAACACATCCTCCATATCCTCCATATTTTTGGCCTATAATTTTAATACTTGCCCTTTTGATTGCTTTTTTAAAAAACATACACAGAACCATTGAAATCTAGTTTTTCTTTTAATTCGTGGCAGTAAAACCCTCATCAAATAAAGCGCACCCCTCTCTACTTCCAAGCGGGCAAAATAAACGTAACATTAGCAACTTTTAAAGGAACCTCTGTAATAACAAGTTTTTATTGAATAAGAAAAGCATAATGTCAAGTTATACCATTTGGGAGAAAATCGCGTACATACGCCGGCAGAGTCTGCAACAAATGGAAGAATATCTTATTATTAAGATTTCAAACAAAAGTGTTACATGGGATCGATCCAGCATACCCAATAACAAAAAAAAAATTACTTTGACATATATCACTTGACCACTGTCATGGTGGCAAATTTAAACAATTCGGCTTATATCTCTGAAAAATGTGGTTAGATGACCAAATATCGAAAAGTCTTAAAGAAAAAAGTTTTTCATAATCCGATTTCACGTCTGTGTAAATTTTCAACAAGATTCAAGGACGTTTAAAAAATATCAACTTTTTGGTTTGTTTCCTGGAAATTAAAAAAAATATTTTTTTCTTCAGACGGCACTAAAAGATGAGATTTTAAACTTCACCTGACAACGTTAAAGTTTGACATTTTCACCGGCGGCTGCAAAAGTCTTTTGCATCCCCTCGCAGCGGATGCAAAAGCAATGTAAGTTAATAACTCAAACACCCAATTTGGAAAACAACGAAAACAAATTTATTTTATTTATTTAGAGTTATAAAGATTAAAAGTACAATGATTAAAACTAACATTTTCTCCAAAATAAAATCCGCCAGAGATAACAGTGGAGGTCACGCTGCGTTCTAAGAAAATGGTCTTTAATTCTTCCTCTTCTACATGAACTTCTGTACTCGCAGCGCTTGCACTAGGTGCAAACATTTTCGAGACTGCCTCTTTTTTTGTTCTTAGAGAGTCTTCAATATAACGCTCAGCAACAGTGCTGATTTCCAGCCACCATGGCGCTTCAAGCACATTAAATCTGCGCCGCCATCCACCAACAGTGTAGCTGAGGTTCTTCTTAGACAATTCACTGCGTATTTTGTATAGTTCGCTAATTTTAAGAAAAAAGCTACCTCCCTAGGAGTACTAATTATTTTATGGATTCCTATCACCGCTCTTGAGCATTTTCCATTTCCATATTTCAAAAAAAAATCGGCGATCATTCATATCTCGTGGGCGCAAAGCAATATATTTGTTAGATAAATTTAGGAAATATTCCCTTACAACTGAAAATGATTTAATTTTTTTGTTTTGCTATCTGGAATTTTAATATGTAGCAGAGTATTCAGGTTCTCAATGTCGTCTACCTTCATCTTCACCAAATCGTTTCATTTTTAATTTTTAATATTTTTTTCATCGCACCAGTTCATAAATTGCTGAAAAGCGTGTTCATAGATTTTGCTCGATCTTGTAGATAATAGATCATTTATTGCTGTATTAGCCGCTTCAGTAATTTCTGACGGCGTGTAGTTCTCCAAATCCATCATACTTCTAACAATATAATATTTTAATTTACACAAATAGGAACAAAAAGTTTAATAAAATACTTACAATAATACGGAGAATCTTCACAATTTTCAACTTGCTTAATGCATTGTTTTCAACGAAACCTATCAACGTCTACTGCTGCTTGCCAAAGCACGCTAAGTAAATCTAACTATTCCTCATTTTCACAACCTAATTATTTTTCCTTATTTCACATTTAGGTGTAAAAAGCGTCTGAAGAAAAAATAGTATATTTTATGCGGAGCAAAGTGACTTTTTGTATTTGCCGGACTCACTACGTTCGTCCGTCAAACCCACAGATTCGCCACAAAAGTGTCACTTTAGCTCCTTATAAAATAATATACTATTTTTTATTTCCAGAAAACAGACCAAAGGATTTATGTTTTTTAAATGTCCTTGAATCTTTTTGAAAATTGACACATAGACATAAAATCGTATTTTGAACATCCTTTTCTTTTAAAACTTTTCGATATTTTGTCATCTAACCCCTCTTTAAGGCGAACTTTTTGCCCACACGACATTGATCTAATAACATATATCAAAGTATTTTTTTTTGTTATTAGGCATGCTTAATTGGCCCCAAGTAACTTATTTTTTGAAATCTTCATAATAGAATATTTTTCCATTTGTTGCAAAATCTTTGCCGCTCACTGTATATTTGGATGGGAAACGTTTGAATTATTTTTCCGAGATTAATGATAATTTTGCGAACGTTTAATATTTTTAGGGAATTAGCACTTTAATTGCGGTACGGATAAGCGATATAATTATAATGTTAACAAAATTGTTCCAACGTTGTGTAAACTAAATGTAGTTAGTTGACAGTCTAGTCTTGCTATTGTAAACACTCAAGCCCTCAAGTTGGCGACTTAATTTCTATCACGCAATGGGTGATACGGAGAATACAAAATAATGCCATCGATAAATAATTAGTTAAGGTTTATTGTAGCATATACTAACTAGAATGTTACCGTGCATAAAGCAATATATTAGGTTTCAAGTTTAGAAACGCGAGTGATGTTTTTTTGAGATCATTTTAGTATGATTAAGTCCGTGTAACGAGGCATAATTTTCCAGGGATTTTGATTGACCACAATTTCCCTGTTTTTTGGGTCGAACTTCCAAAATCATGGCGGCAAGGGGGCTCAGTTTGAATGTACCGAACTATAAGGTTGCGAGGGTATCACGCGACCCCGGGTTTTCATGTGTGTTCGCTGTGAGATAAATTTTCCTGCATTGGGAGTGTATGCTAGAAATCAAAACATTTATGTGAGTGGTAGTTTTTTACAACATTCGCAATTGTGGTCATTGAAATTATCAAACAGCAGCGTTCAGACAGGCAGGGACGCTTCGATTTTCACAAGCGCTTTTGAGAATAATAACTGTAAATCTAAAAGTTGAGTAATTAGATGAACAATACCTAGTAATTTACTTCGTCAATTTGGCGAAGTTTATGTACTGATGGGCGTTTGTAGTACACATTTTACTTTAGATCAACAGATACGTTTCATTAAGGTTTTCCTGTTTTTATTTTGTGAAGATATCGCCTTGAGCAGTCCAGTCACTTAAGTTAAATTCTGATGGGTTAAAGCTTACAAATTGAGTATGTCAGAGCATCCATCCGTCAAAATAGGGTTGAGGGGCAAAACGTTGTTTAATTAGGACAGCTTAGAAGAGTTGTTGAGTGAATGAAATTACGAATAAGAGCAACTGCTCGTAGCATTTTGAGTTTATTTTTTAGCTTGTATTTTGGAGTCTTTAATTAAATTAATTACATAATTACATAAATGCAGCAATAATAATTTTGTGGGATCGTTTTTAGTTAGTGCGGCTCATGCCAAAACAAAGTTAGATCGTAGCGTACTTTTCGTTGCCAAAGATATACTTCTGTAATATCGCGCCTCGTTCAACGTAAAATATTTTTTCAATCCATATGAGTACAGTACAAATTTGTCTACAGCTGCCAACGACTCTTGTTTCAATGAGGTAGCATCCAGAAAGATCTCGGCCCAACATAAAGCGTGAGGTGGTATCACAGCCGGTCAATGCACGCGTAAACAATATAAGTTGTCAAGAGCTCTTGCATTTTTCAATCAATGTTTCTATCTTGTATATGACCGCTGAAAAGGTAGCACTACATTTCTCTTTACGAAAACATATACTTGTGCGTTAAGCAGACAACGCATTTAACAATATAATTTAATCTGTATCTGAACCCAAACTGCAACGTAAGAACTAGTGATCATTTTGATAGTGGCTGTCATCACAATGTTTAAATCGGCATCATTTTCCCCTGTTATTATCCCCAGTTCAGTTCTGATGCAAAAACTACGTCAATTTCTTTTGGCCAAAGAAGTTCTCATTTACTGTAACACGAACGATGTTTTACTCAATGGCAATATCGCTGGGTGAATGTTTTGCAGCCCTTCTCTTCTGTTTTTCATTCTTGAAAGTAGGCTTTTCGGGATATTCAGACGATCCTATTTTTTCGATACTTGTTAAAAATAGTAGATATACACCTTGTGTATATTTTAATTGGAATCTTATATCCAAAACCGTCGTTCATATCAAGCATTTTGTCTACAGCTTCCTCAAATATCTTCATGAGAGATAATTCTGTATCCTTAAGAAGAGATACACCATCAATTTTTTTGCTGTCTTTCCTGTACAGTTTGAGCACTTCACAAACTTTCTCATTCATTTTCGCAATAGCTTTAAGTTCAATCGTTACATTCAAGAACAAATCCCAAGGACACTAGTTCTCCCAAGAGTTGAATGAATGAATTATGTTATTATTATAAGTTTTTGTAAATCACAGAGAGCAAAAGGAAGAAAATACTTCCAAGGACATATTTCGGAAGAGTGCTGTACACGATACCTCGTCCGTATGTTAGACCTCCTAAGGATTTCATGGAGCACATGAGGCCTTGTTCCATACACATATCAGTTCATATTGCAATTATAATTTTGATTCAATTTAGTCATCTGTTGAGTGCACAATTGAGCGGACTTCGCAAACGCAAGTGTCCGACTGCATGAAAATAGGGTAGGGTGTATTTCGACTGTTTTATTTAGATTCAAATACCAATTTCCGGACCTTTCAGCGAACGTAAATCTTATTATGAAAACAATGCACTCCATGAGCAACACCCACAGCTTAGTTTTTTGACTCAGAGACTGAAGGTTGTCAAAAAATCATTTATATTTTCCAAATAATCAATTACTGCAAATTCTTTAAGAACATCTTGTCTATTTCAATCGTTTCTTACCAGTTCATTAGAACAAGCTGCATAGAATCTTCTTACATAGGGCAAACATCTCTTCGCCACACTTATGACGATTATAACATATAAAATGCATGCTGGAATGCACCTTGCGTATGCCTGTCGATTCATTTTGCGGTTTAGTTGATTTGCTGTATAAAACAAACCCATAGTGCACCTAACCTACTTCCATCCATAATATTTCCAACAGAACGCAAAAAGGACACCAAACCTAAATAACCTTTAGAAACAATGGTTGAACGAACATCGCAATACGTACCTGATTTTATTTCTTGCACTGTTCTGAAGAATAACTAAGATCACAAAAATTGTAGATGGATTGCTGAATTCCAGGTGTATGCATGTTACTCTCAATACACTGTCTCTAGTCATCACAGAGGTCATTAACCTATGCCACCTAGGCTGGGTGTTTGAGCCAGGTAGTCATATAACTTTGAAGGGAAACATCGTGCGTTTCATATTACAAGTACTACATCTAGCAGCTCTCAATTAAGTTATGGAGGTTCCTTTTTCTATTGTAGGGCACACAGATCGTTTCGGGGATAATTATTCCAGATGACATTATTTTGACTTCCATCTGTGTTTCAACGCATGTGCTGGGTGTTATACATGGTATCCCTCCCTTTATGTGAAAACTGTTTCACCCGTCCAGTACTCGTAGCTTGACGCCTACATTGTCAAAAGCATTTTGAGTGAATACGTTATAACTTCTGTTAGACGATCCTGCATTTATGAAAGAATTCATGTTAACGGATACTTCATTGCATAACACACAACCTTCCATTACTGCAAGTAAGTCAATTGGGTGTGTAGATCTATATAGCCTATAAACTGTCAATCCAATATCAGTTTGAATAGGAGAAGTGACCCTGATCAAACAGAAAAGTTTAACGCACGGTTTATCACAGCAAATTTACTTCCTACTTTATTTAGATTAGAAGAATCTTTTTTGTCACACTGTTATTGAGGATGTAGCGTAGCCAAAATTTTCCATCTGCTTGTTACAATGACACAGATCAATTGTGACTGGAATTCTTCAACTGGGCACAATCCAGCAAGCATAACTAAGCAACTACCGAAAGTAATTGGAGCGTCTTGAAAGTGTGATGGGAAGATTTATTAGTTGTACTATCCTAGTATGTACATGGCTAAGCATAAGCTTAATTAATAGTAATAATAGGCTTTATGAAATTTCCAAAATAAAACCCTATATATTATAGACTATCCAAACCTACAAGTGCAGTACAGGCTTTTATGGACTAAACGCCTCTTTTACTAACTTTAGTCATCTACAAATAACTATCCTTTTCCTTCAGGGCAATGTTGTCAAACGTAGAATGTCATTTGAGAACACCTAACCTCTTTAAACTTTCATATTATTGTCCGCTTGCATTACGTTATTTTTCAAATTAAACCAACTCCATTTATTAAAAATCATTCTATTCAAAACGCTTAAACCTAGTACAGGCGTATTTTAAAGTAATGATGAGTAATCTCTATAATTCCGTATTGAACTTAATTTTGCAGAAATTTCTTTAATTCTTCGACATGGAAGTGGAAATTCAAACTGGCCCTTGAAAACGACGTACTGGAAAATAATTCACCCTTAAGAAGAAACGTCTGGTTATTAACGAACTAAATTATTTCTCAGCAAAACTGAACGATAGTGCAGCCGTTAAGGAAGCGAGAAACGTTTTATGTTGTTCAGAACGAAGTATCTATGCTATTAAAAAGAACATCAAGCTGAAGTAATAGTTGGTCCGAAGAAACGTCAGAAAAGGAAAGGTGCACAAACCAATGATTGCGTTCATGTATATATGACCAGAATATCAAAACTATTGAATGAACAGTATCCTTTGTACTGTTAATAGTGATTATTATTTACCGACTTTTAAACGCAGTACTCTTCTATACCACTTTTAGTTAATGCTGTAAAGGGTAGATATGGTGAAGTGAAAAAATGGCTGCATGTTCAGGAGGATTATACGGTTCATAAACCTGTCAGAAAAAAAATCCGCGAAACAAATATATTGTGAGCAACATTTACGAATTGCGGCAAGCGGATCCTAGCGATATGCGAACTTTAAGTAAACATAGTAGTGGATACAACTACATTCTAACGGCTATTGATGTGTTTAGCAAGAGGGCCTGGGCGAGAGTTCTTAAAACGAAGACTACAGCATCTGTAATTGAAGCATTCACCGATATTTTTGAGCAAAGTCATAATACACTGGAAAATCTACAGACGGATAAAGGCAAGGAGTTTGTGGCGGACAATGTACAAAACTTTTTCAAGAAACAAAATATCAATTTCTCTGTAACAAATAATCCTGTTGTAAAAGCATCTGTAAATGAAAGATTTAATAAAACATTGAGAACAAAGATGTGGCGTTATTTCACTTACAAAAATGCCAAAAGGTATATTGATGTGCTACAAAAACTTGTGACTGCTTACAACAATAGCCCTCATTCAAGTATAAAGATGGCCCCTGCGGCTGTAAACGATGAAAACATTTTGGAAGTGTGGAATAACCTGTACGCGAAAGGCTTAGAGACATCACGTCATCCTAAACATAAAGCCGGTAAACATGTTAGGATCGCCAGAACTAAGTACACCCTTGAGAAGGGATATGAAACGAACTGGAGCGAGGAAGTTTTCACAATTAATGCAGTGTTAAAAAGAAGACCTACAGTTTGTCGCATAAGCGATCTTAATAACGATCCTGCTGCAAGTTGTTACGGTTGATAAAGACGCCCTCTTCAAAGTCGATAAGATTTTAGCACAGAAGGGCCGCGGACGATGTAAACAATACTTGGTCAAGTGGTGTGCATACAGTGACAAATTTAATAGGCGAGTGTTAGCTTCGCAGCTGAGCGATATGTAAAATGGAGTTTTATCTTACCTTATTAAGTAATAGTTCCATGACGTATTTTCCGGACAATATGACGTCAAGTTTTATTACAGAAATGTCAAAATGAATAAGATTGACAGGCTGATGGGTTGTAGAAATTCAGTAGCCTTGTTCTTTTGCCGCTGTAAGTGCGACAGACAATTTAATTTATTATAAAACTGATCCACCCGCAGGAGAAGAGGACGTGTTAGGGACGATATTGAAAGAAGCTGCATCATATTTCCAACTCGACAGCGAGAAAGCCATTTATATTTAGGACGGATAGTATGTGTTACGTTTCGCCTTGGGGAATTATGCCAACGTTGAAGAAATTGTCAGCGAGCTAAATAACCACGAGTTAATAAGTAAATTGCTAACAATCGAATACCATAATCTCACTAACCGTCTCATCACGAAATTAAAAACCTCCTTCTTGCTATTCGGATTCTTACAACGTTTAGCCTTATAGCTGGGTTATCAGCCGTATCAATACATAGCTAAGGAACCAACACCCCCGCACCCCGCTAGTGTATGGATAGTATTACCAACGCAGATGTTTGTTTATTGCCACATCGTTGAACCGCAAATTGTGGGTGATGTTTTATCTCCGCTTATGCGTGTAATAAATATTACTTCTGAAAACTACGCTTAAGGAGGTCATAAAGATATGGTTTTTTCTCCTGCACACTACATGCATGTGATGACGCGGGAATTTGGGACGTCGTGTCTGAAGCTACACTTTAAGAAAGTGTAATAATGGTTTGTCCTTATCAACAATATTTATGAATCAGGCCGGTAACGGCATCGGCTCCATTTACAGAGGCGCACCATATCAACGTGGTCACGGAATAGGAAGCTGGCTAGGTGGTATGGTTAGAAGTATAATACCGTTATTTATGTCTAGTGAAAAGGCCATTGGAAAAGAATCTCTCAGAACGGGTGCTAATATTCTTGGTGACGTCATAGAGGATCGACCTGTTCAGGAATCGTTTCAAGAAATATTTCACGAAACAGGTAGAAATATTAAACGTGAAGCCGATGAGAAAATCGATAAAATGATGAGGATTCGGGCTATAAAAGAGTACGTCTGGCTGATAATAACCAGTCTCTACCGAGAGCTGTTGCCCCTAAGAAGAAGAAACCTATCTACGACGATATATTTTCAAGATAATGGCTTTGTTTGCTTTACCGTCGACGCAGACAAGTATCGAGGGTGGTAAATGGATATTTTACAAGCCCTTATCAGCGCTCCAATAAAGTTTGTAGTGCCTGGAAATGGAAAGGATAGACTTAAGTCAAACTATGTTGAACATCGCAGCTAAAGTTCTAAAGCAAGATGATGCAGCACTTACTGACGCGGATGTTGTAGTACCGATAAACAATTGGATGCATTCGCTTTTCTCACAAGTGGAGGTTTACTTAAATCAGAAGATGTTGTCGAAACCAAACAACACCTACGCCTACCGCCCATATGTCGAAACGTTGCTAAATTATAGAAATGAGGCCAAGAGTTCACATATAGGTTGTACCTTATGGCACAATGATACAGCCGGGCAGATGAATACACTGGGACACGAAAATAACGGTTTCTCGAAACATCAAGTACTTGCAGCGACCAGAAAACAGATTGAGATGATTGGTTAGGTGCACTCGGATTTGTTTAATCAGGAAAAGTTTCTCATAAGCGGTGTTGAATTAAAGGCTAAATTTGTACGATCAAGAGATACCTTTAGCCTAATAGCGGCGCACGCTTCAACTTACAAGACACGAATTATAGACGATAGTTTACTGGTGAGACGTATATGAATCAACCCCACCATTCTAATTGCACACGATGAAGCTTTAGAATCAACTGCAACAAAATACCCTGTTACAAGGACCGACGTAAAAGTGGTCAGTTACCTAAACAATGCATCGTAGGTTTTGTTGTAAATAAAAACCTTTAACGGTAATTACCCCTGAAGTCCATTCAATTTTCATCACAGCAATATTAATTACATGTCGTTATATACTGGCGGCCAACAAATTCCTTCTAAGTCCTTACAACCAGACTTTATAGCTAATAGTTTATATGTAAGGGCATATCATATCTTATTCTCCAGTACAGGTATTCACTTTTTGAATGAGGGCAACGATATATCGGGAAAGGAATATCCCAACAGCTACTGTTTAATGGCCATCGACCTAACTCCTGACTTCCCTGCAAACGCAAGCACGCACTGAAATTTAGTTAGAAACGATTTCCTCGCCTAGAAGTCGGCTTTTAAAGAGCTCTCGTAGAAACCGTTAACTGCTCGGTGTACGCCGAATTCGATAACATGTTTGACATGGATAAACATCGGAATGTGGTCGTGGATTTGGTCTGTTAAAAGGTACTCTAGATCACAAGTTTCAGTATCCAGCAGTAAATGAAAGAAGATGGACGCATACTTGGACGTACAAGGGTTTAGAGGTGTTGCATACCGAAAGAAATTTCCGTGATTACAGATCATCGTTCGTTACTGCTGATGCTAAGAAAGCCACCTCGAGATTATTTTATAACAAAGCCCTTGTCAAGACAGATAAGGTATTTAGAGGATAAACACTACGGCTTGAAATGGCTGTCAGGATATGTGCCCTACACCGATTTCCAAGAGGAGCTGATAACAACTCTGCTACCGTTTAACAAAATTCACGTTAAAGGTAGTAAAAGCAATCGTTTTAAGATTCTTTAACAAACCAATACTAAACTTGGACGTGATTGGTTGTCCGTCGATTAAAGAATTGAAAAAGGAAGCAAAGGCGTATAGTTGTTTAAACCATAAGATCGAGGAGCCCATGTGCCCGCATTGCTACTGCAAGACTGGGCGCATACCAATGCCAAAGATGTATGCGGTACAAGTGTTGAAATGTTTGAAATCGATCCCCAGCCACAAGAATATGTATTTACTTCTATGTGCTTCTAATCAGCTACCGAGGCATGCACCTAGACCTTGTACAGTTACTGTAAACCCGGATTCTGCAAACAAACCAGGTCAGTATTGGACTGCTATCTACATTGACGAGAATGGAAACAGGGAATATTTTGATTTCTTTGGACGACCTCCGCTCGGTTACCATTTACCTTTCCTTGAGAAAAGTTCTAGATGGTTCCGCTACAACAAAACGACGCTACAGGATTACATTCGGGCGCGTGTTGGCTTTACACGATAATGTTTTTGTATTTTAGAATAAATAATTTACCAATACTTGATTTTGTAAATATGTTTTTCACTGCATGTTTAGTTATAAATGATGTGATAATCAAATCACTGTATAATGCTTATTTCTCAACCATTCTGCTCTGTGCTTTGATAAATATAAGCGTTTTTAGTAGTTTAGTTTTCTTAATTAAGAGTTCCGTAACAAGAGCCGAGAGCGAGGCGTGCATGATCAGCTTTTATTGCAGAAAAATGTTCGGTGAATAAAAATCGGCAATCACAGGTGTATTCTATTCTGTTTTATCGTGCTTATCTTTTAACATCAAAATAATCATATTTGATGTTGATGTTGTCTTTTAAATGTTTACTAAAACCAACACGCGCATCGTGCATTAACAATAATAGTTTGATGTATATCTAATTTATAATATCTAACTATCTGCTTACTTAGTTGCCACCCATTTATTTATTTTAAAGTAATTTTTTGTTTGAGTGTGTGTGTGTGTGTGTGTGTGTGTGTGTGTGTGTGCGTGTGTGAGTAATTGAACATACAAATGAATCAGGCATAATTTTTCGAATGTATAGGTGATGACCGCTTAGATAGAGAATCTGCTTGTGTTAAAAAAAGCGCTCTTGCATCAGGGTAGAAATAATAATTATTATTTCACCTAATGTTTAATTTAGACCTTAATGTATTTTGCAGTAGCAAAATTTTAAAGTATTTGTAAATACATTAGTTAACACGATGTCGACGGCTGATTGCTACTTTCCAATTCACATAAATGAAGAAGATGTATAACTGTTTAATAATAAACAGATTAAATAACATCTTTTTATTACGAAAACGCTTGTCATTTTTACAAGTCTTATCTATTAATTCTTCCTCATTATTAGAATACAACCCCAATGTATAAATAAATTAGGTCACAACCTGTAGATGGAATTAAAAGAAATGTAATAATAATTATGCAATCTCCTTTGATAAAAACGGGCCCTAATAGGTATTAATAACAGGTTAAATCTTTTTAAACTCAGGTGAAAAAAATACGATCCCCTCGTGGGCATATAAAAAATGGCGACCAAAGTTGTCCCAAGGGTGACGTGACAAAGAACATAATGGCGGCCAAGGTGCCGGTGTTCTACTCTAGGTATTTCCCGGTTACTCCCGATGCACTGCGGTGTTGTTTCACTATCCAACAGAAAGTAGGGTAAGTATGTTGTATTGTTGGTAACAGAATTGAAATGCTGCTGATGTAATGGCTAATGGCTGCTTCTTTAACATCAGGTGGCGTGAGAATTTCTTCGGAATCACCCCTTTTTTAACAAATTTAACAAAAATAGTTTTAAAGAAAATGGCAACTCAACTTCTGAATTTTTATTGACGTGTAACCATAACAATAATGCAACATTACAATGCCGGCTATGCTACCAATCAATTTAGAACAAAAAACCAAACAATGTTAGATTATTTGTTTTTAATTTTATTAATTTATTCGTTACAAAAAAATATGTACCTACTTTGTTCGGAATATATTTTCCCGAATTTGCACTAAAAAACAAAGTGCTCCTGCGGGAAAGTTAACTTTCCGAACTAGTTAGATAAATAACTATTTCAGAATCCCCATTTCAAATATTGCCCTAACGTCTGATTCATTATTAAAATTATTATATGTCACAGTTCGCAACAAGGGTCCGATCTGAACTACTTTTAAATGCATTATTTTGGTTTGTTGTAATTGTTAGGTTAGTGGCAGACGCACTGCTATTTTCACTATTATTGTTTGTATCATTATTATTATGATCATACTTCCTCTTTTCCAACATTTCTCCTCTTCTTGAAAACCTTCAGAGGATTTCTGATATTCCCATGGCAAAGCCGTAATAAAAACACTCTATAAACACAACAAATGACGTTTCTCTACAAATGCAACTAAAGAGCGTCAAAATGAGAGAACAGGAGAGACATCTACAGTGTTATAAGAGAACTACATACGTACAGGTTAGTCACAACACTTAATTTCCCTAATATCACAAGAATAATGCCTCATGAGCGGTTAGCTTGAAAAGCTGGATACTCTACAGTTTGACAGCTCTAAGCCAAGACACGTGTGCGCAGAGTGTACTTTAAAAAGTTAATAAACATAATTAGAAGTAAGTAAATCATATAAATTATACATCATTTTAAAAGAAAGATTTCATAGATTAAGAAAATGAAAAAAAAATTTTTTTCCATTTTTCAATTTTTACCTTTCCGGAGTCCCTTAATTTCGGGAATATAACATATATGCATTTTCTTACGTAAGCGTACTTATACAAAAAAAAGACAATTTCATAATTTACTTTTTTAACGTATGTTCTTTCTGCTTCGGTGATAAATGCCATCAAGTGTTTCATTTATGGTTTCTATTTTCCGAATATGCTACTTTCACAAGTTAGAACCGTAATTACGATGAAACTTCTTTGAGCATTCAATATGTAAATTAAACAAACCAGTTTCAGCATATAACATGTTTTATTACACAGGCACTAATGTCCAAAAGTCTACTCTTTTTTTAAAGAATGTAGAAAATTTTCATCTAATGCTGCACTGTTTAAATTTTCATTGTGAACGTAAGAATTTAGAAATGAAAATAAAATGTGGAACACGTTTTTATGTTCCAGTAGCAGAATGGTACACATTTATATTTGATTGTCGTAAAGATACACTTAGACGTATCAAAATAATGAAATTGATGAAAATGGTAAACAAATAGATACAGCCATGTCTCGAGAGGTTTGTGCTAATCCAGATGAAAGCTCTATTGTGTACATCTAATGGAGGCAGAGCCTCTATGAGTACAGAATAAAACTTACACAATACGAAATAAACTTGCGTCTGAGAAATTGTGTTGATTAAAATGGAGTACAGCAACGATAATAAATTTAAAACAAATTTCGTATTTAAACCTTGTGGTTCATAAACAATCACAAATGTGAATAAATTTCACCCTTTTCTCCTTCATTTTCTCCGTAAAACAAGCATAAGTGAAAAATTATTGTCACGATAGAATCTTTTCAATGTATTTTTTTCTATAATAAAAACAAGCAAGGCACACAGAATATATCAAGCAAAATTTCAATGCGACCATACTACAAAACTGCCATTATTGTTAGCAGTATCGGAACTGAATCACGCAAAAGCTTCTAGAATGAGCTTTGTTCTTTCAGAACCATAGGAAGAAATGTAAAAGTCATACAACAGCGAGCTTGCGATAGAAAAGCTTCATTGTCGTATGCTCGCATTCTCTAGAGATTTTGAGAAAGAAAAGAACTGTGGCTGCTATTTTTCTGAAAAGAATGTTGTTGTATTCATCTCGCCTATCTCAGAAATATAAAAAATAACGGGAAATTATTTTCAAACAGCGACAGCAATTACTGTAGCATACTTTACATTTTTAAATGGGAATATTAATAAGTAAATGTTTGCATTTATACTCTATTTTTATTGTTGTTATTTCACATACAAGTACAATTACCCTCAAGACTTGGCACTCCATTTCAATTTTTTACAAAAAATAAACGTACAATGAGAATTGATAACGTAAGTGCATAAACTACCATAAAAATTACGCAAAAAATAACTAAGTGTTTCCACGATTAATTCACAAGCCCGGAGTAGGATTGTGATAATCTGGCCCATGCAAATAAAAAAATTAAACCATTTCTCAGAAAAAAAGCTACGGTGGATACGAACAGCGTGGTAATTCTTCATAATATCGTATAGTTATTAAGGAAACTAATGTGCGGGACATGGAAGTTCTCACCAGGTGTGAAAATTTTAAGATAACCTTCTTCTCGTTTTTCGAAATTTTGGTTTTAAAAGTGAAAAGATTTAAAATGTGTTGTTGCCAACGGTTAATGTATTTAGTATTGAAATTCGTTAAAAATTTTTGTTAAAGGTTAAGATATTTAGAATAATTAAAAAAAATTCAAAAATAAACTTTTATGTCGCTTAAAGAAAACGTTATTTGAGATATATAGGATATGGATATAAAATTGTTTTGTAGTTGCTGTTAGAGTTGTTTTATTAAAATTTGGAATTTTAATCCGGTAAAGACGTTTTTTTGTTTATTGTTACTAATAATGTTATTTCAAGATTTAATTTCATAATTTCATTCACAGGTGATCCGTTAAAATCAGAGTAATGTTAGAAGAGTTTTTGTGCAAATAAATATTCTCGTTATTTTAAATTTTTGTGAATTTTGTTAAATGATTGCATCATTTAAAATTGTATTAAGTATAAAATTATTACATTGTATGGTACACCTTTTGCAAATTTAAATAGTAGCCGTTAATCTGTCGCCTTTCTTTTCAATAAATAGTTTAGTCTATAGAAAAATAGTTAGATTTCTAATGACGAGGTTCTAAAGCTCATTTTCGTAGGATGGTCCTGTTACCTTTGGGAATGCAATTTGGACGGATGATGCAATTCTTTTCCTATTTAGTGCCGAGAGGCTATCGTTTTTCGTGCGTGTGTTAATTTAAAGTAACGAAACTATGTAATAGACTAATTAAAAGGTAAGGGAGATCATAGGGAAGATGGCTGAAACTGAAGGAGGTTGGAGTCAGTCTAGTCCAAGATGTAGGCGAAGGCTTACGTCTTTTTTGTTTGCGAATTCGCAATGTACGCGGAAGGGTTGTTGGAGTAAGATGGAATTAGTTACACCATACCGCGATGGTGTACCGAACTGCACCGTAGGGAGATTTTCGTATCCTGTAATGTGTATTTGAACGCTTTTTTTTCTTTTCGTTTCTTTTTCTATTTACTGAGTTCTCGCTTTCACGCTAACGAAATTTGTTGTTTTATGTGTCTTCATAAATTTAAATTGAAGTGACATATCGTTTGGTTTGTATTGTATTTCGGATTAGAACTTGTCGTATTTAGTTTAAAATGAATTTCTTTGTTAGAGTTAATTTACATTAGGATTGAAAGTATATAAATTTTCTAGATGTTTAAAATATATTTAAAAACGCAGTTTGTGATTGAGGTAACATTCCAAGTTTGTTTTTATTTTAAGTTTTTGGTGCCAAGATTCTGTTGCCGTATAGTTTTCCGAATTATTCCTAATTAAAAATTATCAGTATAGTAGAAGGCAATATTCAGCTGAGTTACAATAAGGACTAAGAAAAAATAACTTTACGATAACAGTTTGCCTCGATTGCTGTGAAAGCTGAAGTTGCTTTTGCATTTTGAGGTGCCCTTTAGGATAACAGTTCGTAGTATGGCGTAATTTCTCTAGACAGTTTATGGAAGGGGCCTATCGTTTATACCGCGTTTTATAATTTTGAATGTAATCAGAGTATGATTGATTGTCGTTTTTAAAATGAAGTATGGCGTAACTGAAGAATTTTGGATGTATGTCCTCAGTCTTGGTCTTGCTCTGGTGAAGGAAATTGTGGTGTGTAGGTGGACACCGCTTTTACTGTTGATGTTCCCGGTTCTATCGAATGTATCGTGGATTTAGGTCCGTTTCGCCTGTGTGCGGTTTTTGTTGGTGATTAACCAGGCCGGAGAACTTTATGTGGTGTATCGTGGTTAACTAGACCTACCTTTTCGAAATCAGCACATTGTTTAACCAGTGCTGATTGTTTTTGGTGGAGTATTGAATTTTAAATGACGTTTATCTAGTTTATGCCTAATTATTTTAGTTTGGAGTTCAATTAATAACAGAGCTTTGGAGTTGATTGGTATTTAAGTTTGAGTTAATAAGATTTAAGCGTAACATTTAACGTTAATTATTTTTGAGTGTATTTTGTTCACAAGCGTTGGGGTAACAACGAAATATAAAGTTAAAGAAGTCAGTAAAACCCAGCAGCTGAATTGCGCACAATCTGCTCTAGTATTTGAGCGTGTGGATATTCGAAGATTTGTTCTAGAGCTTAAGTTTCTAAGCATCTCCGACGTGCACCTGGAGGTAGCCAACGTAAGGTAAGTGAGATCTTTTGACTGTTGAAAGCTGATTTGTCTACGTGTGCCCAGGTGTATCCTTACCGATATCGCCTTAATAACAGTGTGGCACTCTTTACTTGACTTTATTTTAATTTCGACGCACCCTTATTTGCGACTTTCGACAATACCACTAACCGCCTTCAGTATTTTTAAGTTCAAAGACACGCCCACGCCCTCCGTCCTACCGAGCTAATCCGGTGCACTCTAATTATCTGTTACCTGCAGTTTTAGTTTTATTTTCAACCGTAATAATCCACTGGTTGGGATATCATCGAGTTTCAACACACCCCCGGTTTCTTACATCGTTGTGTTTCGTTTTGTCAATAGTCACAATTTTCGGTCATAGAAGTTTGGTTTTAATGTTTTTATTCTGTTGAAGTGATTTATCGAATTTTTGTTATGCGGATTAATGTTAACGAGTTCCTGCGCAGCTCAAACAAATAAAGTACACGCTGTAGATAGTGCCGCTTTAATAAGTTTGAATTAGATAAAAGTAAAATAACTAAATAAAATTATACTTGTGTACACATTAACGTTAAGCAGATGAAGAAGTGCCCGTAGTATATAATTAGATAAAAGTAAAATAATTGTAAATAAAATTATAGTTGTGTACACATTAACGTTAAGCAGATGAAGAAGTGCCCGTAGTGTATAGTTTTTGGTGTAGAGATTAGGCTATAAAGTTTATGTAAACTTAAATTTATGAATTAAGAAGCTATTGGTTTCCATAAATCATACACCGAGTGGAGCGATTGCTGACGTATTTCTGTGAGAAAGAAAATGAATTTCGATTGACCATTTGTGCTGTATGAGGAAACTATTTTTCTAAATTTATATGCGTTGGTGATTTTAATAAAATGTTTGTTTGTACTTATTTAGACGAATGAATTTGCCTTCTGTGAGTTTATCTTAAGTAACGTCTAGATATCGATCCAGTATGTAAAGCGTATTCATTCGTATGTCATATGATGTTTATCTGTATTTTATTTTGATTTCGCCAACTAAAATTACCTCTTAGCGTTTGTTAAAATGTATGTGCTCTACAAAATGATTATTATTGTTCGGATTTATACCTTTTTAGTGCGATTCATTTAAAAATTTAAGGCAGATAAATATGGGAAAATGGGTTAGCAAGTTATCATTTTAGGTTATTTATAGGTATATAAAATTTGGTGTTTTTTGGTAACTACTGCATCAACACACCCAGTGTTGATTGGAATCATGTGTAATTTTAATGTAATATACGAAGGTGTTAATGACTAGATGGTATGATTTGATTTCTGTTTGATATTATCGTAACCCTTTTCCTTTCTCACAACGCTATTTTTAATTACGTTCATTCAAAATTTAAAAGATTAGATGTTTTGGATTACATTTAGTTATTGAATAATTCACTGGTTTTACCGAAATTGTAGATTTACATAACTTTACGATGACGATCTTTTCATTACTTTATTATCTAATTTAAGCCTTAACCTAATAATTTGAGAGTTAATTAGTCATTTTGATATAGTTGATAAAATTGCAGTTGAAGATAAGTTTTAATAGATATACCGTAACGTAGATTACAAATAAGATCGGTCGTTAACCGGTCAGCTGTTGGATTTTGCATATTGTAGTTTTGCGTAGTCGCAACTTTTGAACTTTTTTTATAAGAATCATCTGATCAGCTCTCGATTACCTGGATTTGCCAAAAGGTAAGCAGTTTGTATATTTGTTTGAGAGTGAGCTGTGTATTTCCGACCTTCGGAATTACAACCCCAATTTCGTAGTTTATTAAATTTCGTATTGATCAGTTTTTTGGGTATTTGAGCCAATAATTTTGACGTTGAAGTGTATTGTTTAATGAGTTTTAGTTTTTAGTTTTATTATTGCAATTTTGCGGCTTTTGTATGAAGCTTAAGATTTTATTGAGGTTTGGATGAACTTTGCGCCTTTTTGACATTTTTACCCGATTTTGACGTTTTTGGAGTTGTGATGAGTGCCATTTTGCAGCATTAAATAAGAACCCCGCCCACACCACTGAACTATGTCCTGCGCACAAATTGCCTTTACGGACTGATGCTTAAATGAGTATTAGGCCTGTAACAAAGTGGTTAAGTAGGGTAAAGAGAGCAATATCCAAATTTCAATTTTTTCTTAATAATTGTGGTCCTGAACAGTCTAAGCTTAACGTGCTAAAGTACTCAGGAACACTTAGGAGGATGAACAGAGGAATTTTCAATTGCCAACACATGCCTATGAACAGATACTGTAACTTTTATATACCATAGTAAGAAGTCAGGAATTAGGAAGATCATTCCAAAGTTTAGGTGAATGTGAATTAATCCCGTTTGGTACGACATGTAAAGATTTATATTACATATTGAAAATGTTAATGAGAAAACAGAGTATTCCTGGTAAAGGTGACCCGAGATGGTATCAAAAATGGAATTCAGCCGCACAATCGTCGTTACAATGCCGATAATACAACGAAAAAATTAAGCGATGCTTCGATGCTCAAGGAACTGCATACTGGAAGTTAAAGACGAATCATTTATAAGCTTAATCGCTCTTTTTTGAATACGATCAACGATATTGACAGCGTATTGGGGAGCACCAACCCAGACGTGAGAATTATATTTACACATCAGAAAGGGTTATGGGGAGACAAAGTACTGCTTAGATCTGTACAAAAAGCCTATTTTACGAGCAGCTGCTTTAATAGAAGATGGTCAGATAGATTTGAAGATACAATCATTTCCAACATAACGATAGAGTGAAGCAAAAAAGAACAATGCAAGAATAGAACAGATTGGCAAAACGATACTTTGGGGAAAAACAGAAGTAAAGAACTAAAGCAGGGGTAGGGATTTTAGTTAAGAAACAAAGAAAAAGATTGATTTCGACACCGAAAGCTACAGGTGAACGAATAATAATAGATACAGTGTGTCTCAAGTTTCAGTCAGATGTATTGCTATCTCGTAAATCGTTTTAGGTACAGGATTGGTTAAAGTAGGGAAGTCTAGAGAACTGTTACAAATTTAAATCCGCCTTAAGGTATCGTTTATCTTTTAGAATTTTTGAGATAAAAAAAAACAAAATGGCGAATTTTTCACTTTTGCCATCTCGTAAATAATTTATGGTTTTTTGAATAATACATTAATAGGGCACTTTTATAAGAGTGGATATTTGCATTTTTGGAAAATGCTCTTTAAAACTACTATTAGATTCCTAAAGCTTCAAAATTCGAAATTATTGTTTTTTTCATAGTAGGTTTTAATTATGCGTGGTCGCCATCATGAAACAAAAGGATGTGTCGTGTAATTATTCCACATCGCTGAGTTGCATTTAGTATGGCTGTTAATTATCCACACAAGCATTTGAAAAAAAATTTTTGGGGCGACACCTACCTAACCAGAGACCATTGTGAAATCTAAAGCCAAAACATACCAAAACTAATGAAGCAAGAAATGCAACCATAGTGGAACATGCCTGGGACAACTCAAGTATTTCGGTAAGAAAAATTGAAGAAAATACAAACCAACTATGCGTCGTATTCTATAACAACATCGTTTTCATCCTTACAAACCTCGTATTGTACAGGGTTTCATTGAGATGGTTTTAATAGAAGAATTAGATATATTAAATGGTTTACAAGGAAATTCCAAGAAATACTGAACTTTCAATGCAAAACCTTTTGGACAGACGAAACACGGTTTAGGTATTGTGGAGGATTAAGAAGCATAATCACCATTGCTGGGAAAGATAAAATCCCAATACTTACGAAAGACATTTACAAACAAAATGTGGGTTAAATGTGTGGTGTGGCGTTTCAGGAAGGTTTAAAAATAGCCTTTATTACGTTTGACAAATGAAAACTGTAAAAATGGAATTAGACAAGAAATTGATAGTGTCGAATTTTAAGAGAAAAGATTGTGTACCCCAGGTGGTCTGCCCCAAGGATTATGGGAGAGGGGCTTACATATAGGAACATATAGCGTACAAACCCTGAAATCAGACGACAAAATCTAGAACTAGAGGAAAAGCTGAAGAAAATTAAATGGAGCATCTTAGGCCTAGACAAAAGTTGAAGAAAAGAAGAGATGGCCATTAACTTAAATTCAGGAAACACCTTGTATCATTCAAACTGTAAACAAAACGGAACAAGAGGCGTGAGTTTTATTGCAGCTAAAATTTTTTTTACAATAGGATAAAAATATATACATCGATATCAAATAGAGTAGCGCATCTTATAATAAAATTAAACAAAAAAGCAGATTTAAAAGTAATCCAGGTACACAATCCTATGAGGATGAAGAGGTAGAAAACTTCTAAGAGGAAATATCCAAAGCAATTAAAGACGACCCAACGCCATATAAAATAATCGCAGGTGATTTCAATGCGAAATTGAGCAAAAACAAGAGGAAAGCGAACATAGGACGGGAAATATCGGACACGGCATAAGAAACGAAATAGGCGGAATGCTGTATAATTTTTTAGAACAAGCGAACATCTTTGCAATGAATTCGTATTTTAGAAATAAACCCCAGAATAAATGGACATGGACTTGTCCAAATGGTATCACAAGAAACGAATATGACTGCATGTTAACGAAAAACAATGTAATAATAAAAGACGTAAGCGTGCTAAATCCGTGTACATTTGAGAGCGACCACAGATTGGTCAAAGTCAAGGTACAGATAAACACAAAATTAAATAGAATAAAAATATTCAAAAACAACAATTTCAACATTAGCACTCAAACACTAAAGGTGAATCCTGATAAATATCAAGACAAAATTAAAATACGGTTACAAAGCAAAGATTGCCCAGATACGAACATAGATGAATTTAACCAAACTATAATAACAAGGATTCAAAACGCCACTCAAAAAATCACACCAACGCAAAAGAAAAACTTAAGGAAATGCTAAGAAAGAGAAGAGAACTAACAGAAGCAAACAGACAAAGAACTGTCGGATTTGTCGAGCTAAATAAATCCTAAGAAAAACTATAAAAAACAAAACCAAACAATTCAACAGGTCACAGAAAAGAACCAAAACAAGAAAGTATTACGTCCTATCCTGGGTAGAAATAAAATAATATCAATGAAGGACAAAGATGGGAAAGAAGTAAGATAAAACGGAAAAATAAAAAGCAAAGTACAAAAATATTATGAGGAATAATACAAGGACCAAGAAAAAAGTCTCCCATTCAAACGATAGAAAGACTGAAAGAAAAAATATTGAACGTAAACTCAGAGGATTTACCGGATATACCAGAAGATGAAATAATAAATTCACTAAAAGAAATGAAAAACCAAAAACCACCAGGTAAAAACGGCTGTTGATCGAAGAAGGAACCGAAATTATAAGAGAGTTGAAGATACTATTTAATCAATGCTTAGGAAGGGGAAAGATAGTGCAAGAATGGAAAGAAGCAAGAACTATTCTACTATACAAGAAAGGTGATAAGGTGGATATATCAAATTACAGGCCTATAACACTTATATCCCAAGTATATACACTCTTGTTAAGGATACTGAGGAGAAGACTAAATAATAAAATAGAAATGTACCTATCTGACGAACAGGCTGGATTCAGAAAAGGGTTCATTACAGTTGACCACCCATTAATACTCAAAATAATGATAGAAGAAAGCAAACGAATATCATCTTCCCCTGTACATAGCACTAATAGATTTTGAAAAAGCGTTCGAGATATCTATGAATGAAGAAACAACAATAACGATCAACTTAGCAGAGGAAACTGAGCCAATCCAATCCAAAGAGGGGCTCCACAGGGAGACCCAATATCTCCAAAATTATTCATGCTAACTCTCGCGGACGTATACAAGGGATTAAATTAGGAAGAGAAAGGTGTAAACGTTAATGGCAATTACTTAAGTCATTTAAGGTATGCAGACACCATATTATTTGCCAAAGACAACGAACAACTAGAATCCATGCTAAATGAATTAACAGAAGCCTCTAGGAAAACGGGATTAAAGATAAACAAAACTAAAATAATGATACTAGATACGTAAATATAAAACTAGATAATAACACTTTAGAACAAGCAGAAGAATACGTATACCAAAAGATCATGCTCAGTAGAGAGAATCAAGAAATTTAGATTAAGAGAAGAACAAAATTGGGTTGGGCCGCCTTCGGTAGACTAAAGTATATATTGAAAAACGGAAAGCTACCACACCTTAGATCAAGAGTTTCGATAGCTGCATACTGCCCGACTTATGGAGCACAAACCTGGAGCGCCAAAAAGAAAAATATAGACAAATTGATAAAGACCAAACGAGCCATGTCACGCCAAATGTTAAACATAACAGTCAAAGACAAAAACAGAAGCTCGTGGATACGGCAAATGACAAAACTTACAGATGCAGGAGAAAGAGCAGCAAGCCACAAAAGGATTTGCAGGGCACAACGCCCGCCATTAGAAAGGAGATCGCGGAGAAGACCGCAGATGCGATGTGTAGATGACCTGTAGAGACACTCCTACCTAACATGGAAAAGAACAGAACAAGATGGAGAGAACTAGGCGAGGCCTACATCCGTAATTAGAGTCAAGAAGGCATATATATATATATATATATATATATATATATATATATATATATATATATATATATATATATAATCGACGTTTAGCCACGTTTCGCCGAAATCGGCCATGGCGCATGTGTGTGTGTGTGGTGTGTGCACGCGTACTCGCCATTAGGAGGGCGATCGCGGGGAATACCACAAATACTCCTGCCTAACATGGAAAACAGAACAAGATGGAGAGAACTAGGCGAGACCTACACCCGTAATTGGATTGAAGAAGCGTAATATATATATATATATATATATATATATATATATATATATTGTGATTTATAATATGTATATTATTTATAATAAAATCTAATATAAGTCGGTATAGAAGGTCATGCAATCAATGTTTTTGCCACGTTTCGCCAAAATCGGCCATGGCGCGTGTGTGCGCGCGTGCGTGCGTGCGATTGCGCGAGCGTGCGTACGTGTGGGCGCGCAGGCGCGCGTGCGCGCGTAGGTATATATGGGGGATGTATAGGATGTAGGATGTATGTTAATCCACACGATATCTACAAAATGAAAGCACGTTAAGGTGGGTGAGTGCGTGCGTACGTGCTTGCGTGCGTGCGTGCGCTCGCGCCCTGCGCGCGCGCGTGTGTGTGTGTGTGTGTAAAATGTGTCCAATTAAGTCGACACCATATGGGAAACCTTTTTATTCTTGGTTTTATGAAAAAAAGTTATTCTTTATAAAAAATTCTATATGATCTAAAGCTTGACATACAACCATCATATATAAAATTTGTTGAGCCGTATACAACGTTTGTCGAAAAATATGAATTGTATGCAAGAGTAAAATACCTTTATTTTTGAAAATATCTTTAATTGTTATTAAGAAAAGTTGATCATAATTGAAAACTATTGTAAGATATCCAATATTATCCATCCGCCATAAAAAAAACGAATTTTAATAAGTTTCGGTATAAATTATGCAAATTTTGTAAATTACACATCAGCTATTTTATGGAAGAACATGATAACATTTCAGTTTATTAATAAGTGACAATGTTCTATTGCATTTGAATAGTTAATGCATTCATACGCATACATACATATCATAATATTTTATTTTGCAAATGAAAAGATAAACAAGCTAACTACTACGTGATAAGTAATATAACAATATTGGAAATACAATGATTTGTATTTTGCTTCAATTTACTAAATATATCCACCATCACTTTCTAGAAATTTAATGGTTCGTTTACCAAACTCTCTTAATACATCCTTAATCATATCTGCAGTAATTTCCTGACATGCTTCTAATTATCCTTTCCAAATGATCAATATTTTGAAAAGGCCCTTACTGATAAACCCTATATTGTAAGTAGCGCCATAAGAAATAATCCAGAGGGGTTGTCTGGACACCTAGCCGGCCGAAAAATCTCGGAATATCTATTCCCCCTAACAGCTACAGTAGTATGGCATGTAGCACCGACTTGTTGATACCATATACGTTGACGGTCTATTAAGGATAGTTCGCTATTAAAATCGTAGAATCCATTTTGTAAAAAAATTCAGATAGAGCCCGGCATTCATGGACTTTCGAGAAAAATATGGTCTTATTATTTTATTCTTATAAATACCACACCATACGTTGGTCTTAAATGAATGTTGGTCACGAGTTTTGATAGTCAAGTTGGTATTACTGTCACACCATCAGCGACAATTTTGTGAACTGACAGAACTGACAGTTCCATTTGATGTGAATGTTGTCTCATCAGAGAAAACTATATTTCTTAATAAAAATGGATCCTCTTCTAACTTTCCTTGGATTAAACTATCTGCCATAACCTCTTTCTTTTAATGTATAAACAAACTGTGGTTTGTATGGATGATATTTGTTACTTTTGAAAATATTTGCCATTGTACATCTACTTACGTTATTTTGGATCACATACATTCTTTTCCGCAATGACATTTTAGGATGTTGTATTACAGAGCATCACTTGTAATTCCGTGTCTTTTCTGGCAACTCACTTTTGGCGTTTTTAAATTTGTTTACAATTCCTGTAACTGTGAAATGCTTACTATTTCTATTGGGATGTCTGCTGTTAAAAATAGCTGCTGCTTCCTGATGAGTTTTATAATTATCTCCCACAATCAAAACTATTTCAATTTCTCCTTACAAGGTAATAGAGCTGCAATTTCTTGTATTTTATAAAATCTAACAAGCGATTTGACGTTTGCTGTCAAGGTTAACTATCGCTCTATACGCAAATTGCCATTAAACATAATTTTCACGACATCCTAGATTAAATGTTTAACTGTAGACGTGAATTACCAACAATGCTAACACAGAAAAGTTTAAAAAAATATCAACATCTTTATTTTCATGGCAGATGGATAATATTGGATATCTGACAATAGTTTTCAATCATGAACTACTTTTCTTAATAACAATAGTTGAAATTTTAAAAATAAAGGTACTTTACTCTTGCATAAAATTCATATTTTGTGACAAACCTTGTATATGGCTCAACATATTTTATATCTGATGGTTGTATTTCAAGTTTTAAACCATGCAGAATTTTTTATAAAGAATAAACATTGTTTCATAAAACTAAGA